>LYUA01000063.1:249813-265066 GCA_002093875.1 Calopteryx splendens | reverse complement strand
TATCTGCCAGTCTCCCTCCCTCCTTTTCCGTCCCCTTACCATGCTCCGCAACCCTGCCCCATCCCTCCCTTTTCACATGATACCCAACATCCTCCCCCGCCCACAGTGAGGGAAGAAAAACGATTTAATAGCCCACAAAATTCTCCCCCCTTTTGTTTATCTTTTCTCCTGTTCTTTCTCCCTCTCGCTCGTCTTCCGACGCTTTTCCGCTAAACGCCGCCGCCTTGGTGAGGATCTTTCGCCGGGTCCCGAAGCGTGGAGGATGTGGAGACCGGGGATATATAAAGGCGAGCGGAGAAGAAGGTTTATATTCCCTCCTCCACGCCCTCCACTCCGCATGGATATAAATATAAATAAATATATAGTTACATATACATACTTATACACGCATATATTTGTGTGCGTTGAATTAGGAGAGAGCCTTCTATGTAGCCTTGCCAATGTGGCAAGGGGGAGACGGAGGTAGGAGGCGGGATTAATTGGACGGAAAGGAGACTAGAACGCCTGAGAATATTATTAACTTCCATTTTTGATACACTGCCTGTGTATATTACGCAGATGTTTGTCCAATTTAGAGCCCTGGGGAGGAAATGGGCACCCATTTAACGAAGGTGAAACGTAACGAAATTGTAACACACAGACCTGAGAATCCGATTTTCCTCTTCATTAATTCGGTTTAGCTATTTTATAATGTGTTCGCCCGTGTCCCGAGAGAAGGTACATTTATTCTAGATCACTATATCCCATTTAATTAAAATAATTTCAAAAAAACCGTTAATAAGATAATTAGTAGAAGAGTCTGATTGGAGATCTTTATAATATAAAGCAGGTCACGAAAGAAAGCATGGTAATTAGAGTTTCTTCGAGGGTCAATCGGAAATAGTGTTCTCTTTTGAACCGGAAAATATAGGCACGAATTGTTTTAGAGGGAATACGTATTTTATTTGAAAAATGACATATATACGATGCCTATAACTTAAAAATAATTTTTAGATTTTTATATTGAATAAATGAAGAGACAGACCAGGTTATTCTGATGACTTTGTAAACACCTTTTGAAAATACTTCATTAAATGAATGGATCAACATGCAGCCGCAAATTACTATGAAAGGGAAGCGTTTTTTAAACTATTAAGAAAGAACCCGGAAAACGAAAATAATGTTTATATTAAAGCACGAATAACATAAATGTAAATAATATGAATCTACCGATAAGCGAAAAGTGAAAATCACATGACTGATTAATTGTTAACTATCGGGTTTCTACTTGACACGAGTGGCGTGTTATCACATGAATACTTTCATACGACGCTGGCAGAGGCGAGGCAAGGTGCGGATATCGATATCCGGGCGTGCATTGGTCAACACGGCCACAGCAACCCTCCGTTGACTCACGAAACGATGGTTCATTGATGATTGCCGACACACAATGTGTGCCATGAACACAATCAACCGATTATAACGTAACTCGCGGTTGACAGAAAATTAGAGTGGAAGGCTTGAGATCGGTCGATCGTTTGCATTGCACCCATACGCAGTGAGTCACAGTTCAGTTGATGATCTTCCATTCCGTCCGTGATATTCCCTTGTTTGATCATCCGTCAGCCTTGACAACAATTAACTCCCCAATGTAATTCTAGTCTCGCATTCTGACTTCAAGGGTGGTAATTACTCCGATAACTGTAATATTAATGTGCGTCATGGTTACCACGCCTACTCGTTTCCACCACAGTTAATCAACAGTAAAAAAAAGTATTAAACCGGACTTAAAAATAATATTTCTATATTTTATATTCTGTATTGGCTCGTTTGGCTCTCACATTCGCAATGACAGCAAGTGAGAGCCAGCAGAGAGAGATATGGCCACATTATATCATCACCGCGTATTTTGAAACGATTTCAGACAAATGTGCATTCATATTACGTAAATTATAAATTTATTCTCAAGAAACCATATTAATCAAAATGAATTAATTTTTAATTTTTTTAACGAGAAAGACGTACGGCTCGAAAACAGTGGTAGAGGTTTGGGGGTGTTAGCCGCCATTCATTTAATTTCATACTCCCGTATCCCTCTATATTTTATACCGGCTCTTCCCATTCCCTTCCTCTACTTTCCGACAGTTCTATAAAATTTAGGCCGGGTGGCACTACGAAACTAAGAAACAATCGCACAGAGCAGTCGCGGACCCGCCGCGGTGGTTCTGCGTTCATCGCGCAACGAGTCTCGATTAGTTAATACCCTTCAAGCGCAGGCAGCTTTTGACATTTCAAATAGCATATTTTATAATGCATATTTTTATTTATTTTATAAAAAACAAGAAATTTTATTTTATCGTGGTCGGTTAATCATTCATTATTTAAGGTCTTTATTTACACGACCTTAGTTGGCCAAATATTAATTTAACGCATATTGCCTGCATGTCAAAATGGTCACACACCGAATATTTTTGTGGTTTTGTGACGTAGCAGTGCATAATATTTAAGCTATAATTAACCAACAGCAAAATTGTCTCTCGATTACCAATTAATCGAGGTTTATATCGATTTGATGACTATAATTAGATTCGTTTTCAGTTACAACACGTCACGAATTTACCGATTTTATTTATTACTCAGGAAATTTTAGACTATTTTTTCTTTCGTTGGCCTTGGATTAATATGGAACTTTTCATCGAAATTGAAAATTCTCTTCTAGTTACATCTATGTATATAATCTTTTAAATGCCGTTTTTTCAATATAGTTGCCCCGGTTCGAAATTTATTGTAAATATTTGTAGCGAACTCGGATCTTTGTCGTCCATTCATTTTAATGTGAAGGAGTTACTAGACATGAAAATTCAAATCGCAGGGAAAATAAATTAAATATCTGATTGGAATCCAATGATAAATTAAAACGAGGTTTAACAACTGAACCGAATCTAAACAGCAAGAAAGACAACGGGAGGTCGAGGAAAAACTTTGTATGCACGTTATACGAAAATATTTTTTTCTTATGTAGGTATATAAATACATTATATATTATTCTATAATATCTTTTGAATTTAAAAAATCCTAAAGAAATTATCAGTTCAGCTGTTATCAATTCCTTTGACTCTTCATGGTCAATTGAAATTTCGAAAATTTCAATAAAAAGTACTCATTTCTACGTAAAACTTAATTAATATAGGATGTTCAAAAATCATTATTACAAAATTTTAATCTTTCTGCTAAATTTAATACCAGTCACGAATTCGCATAATCAAATGTTTTATACACTTATTTGATGACCTAAGTTTGAAATTTTAACATATTTAAGTAGTATACCAATGACCAAACGCGTCTATGACCGTTTATCGTGTTCCTTAGTAGCTATAAATAATCTCTGGGGGAATCGGGAATACAGTAATAGGTAAATTGGGTAAAAGCGTAATAAGATATTTCAACCTGAATACCTAAGTGTTTAAATCATCTTTAAAATGAATCCATTTTCCAAAATCACTTTTCCATCTCGCCTAATTTCTGAGAAATAGACTGCCACATGCAGAGAGACGTGAAAACCAAAATCGAAACTTTATCCACGACATTTCGCGCAGTGTGTATAAGTTCATGAAAAAAATTTAAAAATAAATAATAAGCCTATAGCATGCCAACATACAGCCGCTCTATCCAGTGTGAACCTTCGTCAAATTTACTTAGTCTGAGACGCCAGGTTCATAACTGACATACCTACTCACGTAATGTCCATTCATTATACCAAAAGAGGAGAAAAGGGTGGAGAAAATGGTAAATGTACGGAAGAGATTTCCACGTCACAGGATGTAGCATTAGAAGGATACCGTGCTAATTTTCTCCCGACACACACGTTAGACAGTGATACACCAATAAAGAAAACACTTTCGTATGCCAACAGATTCATTTGCTACTAAGCCAGTTCACTGATCAGACATTTTCAGAGTTCCTCCTTCAAACGTGCATTTATATTTTAAGTTAAAACAGTATTGTTTAAGAAAATGTTGTTTATTACCCTTGAAAAACATTTTAAACGTTGTCTTAATTCGTTATTTAAAAATTAATATGTTATGGATAATAACTTTCATTCAGCGTTGACTGCATCAATTATTATTCATTTAGTTCCATCAGCTTACGTCACCTCATTCTAGGGTGTCATTTCATGAAATACGATTCCTTTCTTATGCAGCTATGCATTTGAATTTCCAATGCATCTTTTATTTAAGCTTATTATACTACTAAAATACTTATTTTATACCGGAACAAGCATCCCTCCCCTTGGAATAAACCCCTAACTTAAGAGTATTTATTAGTATTATTTAGTACTACGCTAAATAAAACGGTTAAGTTTTAATTTAACGATCTCAACCTAGTTATCTATGGCTATATGCGGAGGGACTTGTAACAGGCTTTAACAAGTTTTTGTAGAAGTATTTTGGAAACGATTTTTTTTGTTTGAAAACGACGACGCCTAACGATTTATGCATTGTAGTCATGTTTGAAAAGACGTTGGGAGACAGCATAAAAAATCATGTTCCTAAAAAAAATACAATAAAGCGGTAGGTGCATTCAAACAGGCTGGGGACCACATGATGTGTTATCAAGACGGAACTCAGTAAGTCACGTAAATCTTAATGAATTTATTACATTAAACTTTTGTATAGAAGCACTATAAAAGTTTAAGGCGAGAGTGTTTTCTAGGGGAAGGAAATTGTTGGAAATTAACGACAAGGAAATTTTCGTAACGTAATTATTACACTGAGAGCGATAGACATATAGAGTCGAGCATGCATTCAACCTTTTTTGTTCTTTCATCAAGCTGTTATTTCAGTCATCAGCCACAAATTCACGACTTTAAGACTCAGGGCGCCAAATAGGTTGTAATGTAACCTCGTTAATAGAAAATTAATATCACAATTTTTCACGAGCACACGAATTTCAACTGAAGGAAGGTTGCCGTGTTCAAAAATCATGCTTCGGCCGTCGCGCGCAGTGATTCCCTCCACTCTTCCCGCACGCGACCTCTTCGCCTGGAAATTTCTAATTGGAGGGAGGGAGGGTCGGATTTGGAACGTGACAGGTGCACATAATCACGGAGCTGTGAAACTGGAACCATTAAGGAACCTGGTATGAATAGTAAGCGGAATATTGGATGGCCCCGGTGATTCATTAGAGAACTGTATTTGCTATGCTGACTTGATCATCAATGGTGGCAGATGGACACTTAAATGCAAACAAAAATTATTTCCCATTACCTGAAATGTTGGAAAGAAATATTGTCCGATGGTGTATCAGAAGCACCCCACAGCATCATCACATAGCCACTATGTCCTAACGTCGATTTCCATAGCAATAAAGCTAAGTTATTTTATTGCGCATTATGAATAATATCATGCATTAACAATTTAGAAATTCAATTATGTTTTCCTTTATCTCAGCAGCCGAATCTGGATACTTCCTAGCAGTCAGTAAAATCTAACGCACGCTGATTCTTGCTATATGTATGTTAGATGTTTTATCTCGCGCTCTATCATGGAGTAATTCAGCCAACTTAAATTGGGAACAGTTCTCCGATACAAAAATAGTAGATTGGTATGCCTCTTAGGTAATTATAATAATAAAGAATAGACGTTTATCTCAATATCAGTCTTCCTTCGCAAGCAGCAAAGGAGAACAGGTTCAGTCGGTAGATACTAGAAATTCCCAAGTAACTAACGCTATTACTAGGTCAACCATAAAATTAGCCTCTATTACTATTTGCAAGAATTACGGTGGACGTTAAATATTTTAATATTCATCTAAAATTATGCATTGGATCTAGATGAGCATTTAATTAAATTTAGAAATCAATAATTACAGAAACTCAAACGCTTTTGGATTCATTTTTTTCCGAAAAACGCCCTAACCAGAATTTTGTACCCAGCAAAGCCACCCTTATGAATACTAAAGTAATAAAACGAGTCGCAACACTCAAGTTATGAAATATTCTGGCCAAACGTCCATCGAACATAAGGTGAAGGATACGGCTGGGGTAACGAAAAGAATCACGGCCGCCTTCGGGACTCTAATTAAAAAAGGCTAGGGTTTAGAGGTGGGAGACGGCGGCGAGGTTTAATCAGGTGGGCAAGAGGGGAGGGAGGATGGACGTCCGGTCTCCCGACGCCTTCCAGTCTCACGTAGTGCATAGGATGCACGCACGAAGTGGCACGGTTCTCCACGCTTCGTCGGCACCGCGGTGCCGGCCGCCACACACGCACCAGACACACGGAATGCGCACACAGACACACGCGCGGCCATCCAGTCAACAGGCGACCAGCCGTGTCTATCCCCCGCGCTCACGGACCGCTGCGGGAAGGGTTGGGAGGGAGAGGTGTGCGAGGAGGGCGAGCAACCGCTGCCGCGCCAGAAAGGGATTGCTTATACTTCCTTGTGCCCTCAGAGCTACACCCCCCCCTCCCTCCCCCCCCCACAATCCCGCGAGGGGGGCGGGGGGACGTGCCGTCAGCAAACAAACACAAACCCTCCCTAAGGGGCGGGTGACGTCGTGGATTTGTCTCATTCGCAGCAAGGTGCAGACAAGGGTGCTCAGCGAGACGGAATTATTCAGAGCACGGGAGATCATTGGATTTTGTATTTGCACGCTCGAGCACGTCTCCGCACGTTCAATTGGGCACACCTGTCGATGGAAGACCTCGTGGACCCACCGTCCACCGTGGTAGATCTAATCGCCAACCGCAATTTCCCGATCTCAGTAAGATGTTTTTGCGTGCTCAGGAGAACTATCATAGCAGAGAAGTGGCAGCGGGTGATGAACCCTTTCTTTCGATGATACCATGAAAAATGCATGATCGAACGATTAGGAATGGTTGAATCAGTTCCACTTTACTTATTTCCATTGACTAATGAAAATATACCGGAGAGCAGAGGATTTAGACTAGAGATTACAAATCTCAGTTATTGATGGTTAGGTACTAGGTTCAAATCAGGATTTGTTTTCAGGTATTCTGAATTAGTAAAACTGGCTGTGTGATATTCTGGGTGCCAGGATAGTCTGCACTTAATCCCATTGTTTGACCACGTTTGATCGTCAGGGACTCAATTTACACTCGAAGCACACACGATTGTTTCAAATGAATTTCACTATTTCCGTAAATTATGAATATGAGTCTCATGCAAGTGTTAGTATATATTATTAGGCAGTTACATTATCATTATTAAAACACTTAAAATATTTTATATTTTAACGTACCTACGTGGTATTTTAATTAGTAATAGTTTAAAATATGGAGAATAAAACAAGAGCCTTGCGGGATATTATACCAGAATAATGCGATAAAATATAAAAAATGTATAAAGACATTATATGAACCCGGCGCCAGGTGCAAATAATAGTTATACCGAGTGGCATGTGTTTGTAGGAAACGAGGAAAGAAAAACAATCATTGAAAAAAATCCTAAAAATAGAAAAATTATTCTGGAAGGCAGTCCGTACGCAAATACATTATCATTTACTATAAATGCAATACATATTACGTCGAATGAAGTAGATTTGGTACTCATTCACATGATCGAAGTGTGAATATTAGTGCGTATGACCAATTCGAATTCAAAGATTCACGCTCATACTCATTCATGCAGATATGAATTGATTTGGCATTTTATAATGTGAATATCTAACCTCGGCTACCTTTCGAAGTATTCCATTGACGCACTCAATGAACGATGTGGGGGTCGAAATCGGAGGGAATAATTTTCCACAATGTGAAATTCATCCATGAGACACTTACGGATATTTCGAGAGACTCATTCTCTTCGGCACGACCTGGCTCAGATTTCGATAGCAAGAAAACCATCCCGGCGACGATGCCACGTTGAAAATAATCACCGAAATGGCGCACACAAATGTAAGCCTTCGCGACCCGAATTGGCGAACATCCCTCCCTGGCCCTCGATATTCAGCATCACGGCCACCACACATCACCTCCCCCTCTCTCCCTTTCACTGAGAGAGCTCCTGTGACTAACGCCACCTCCACTTGCCTCTTCTCCTTCCCCTACCCCCATCTTCCCTTTCTCCGTGGGAAACGGAGAATTTTGCACCGGCCCTAGAACGTATACTTACTCGGAATCCTATAATCCCATTCGTGCAAGGGAACAGAGACTGCGAATCTGAAAGCTCCAAACCCAGCAGAGCCAGTCTTCTTTGTAAAAAGGTCTGGGACGTGGTGGGGAACGTAAGGAAAGTGGAAAAAGACCGAGAAGGCTTTCGTAAAAAATTTATGCGTAGATAAATTCTTTCTTTCTCCCCCTGTCATGAGTATTCAGAAAAAAGAATCCATTGAAATACAATACGCGACTTCCAACGCTAAAGGAAAGGAGCAAGTGCTGATGTTAAAACTAGGAAAAAAGCTGATGGTGAATGTGCTAGTAAGTATAGGAATACGCGAGTTCAACTAGAAGTTTATATCAGATTATTGGAAGAACGATTAATCCAGTAAACAAAGAATACTTTTAAACACATCGAAGAAGGTCTGATGAGGAAAATATCATTATTATTCGAATCTTAAAAACTGGAGTAATTTTAAGTAAAATGCTTCATACCGTCTCGGGTAAATAGTATTTTCAGTCATTATAATCCAGCGGATAAAAGTAAGCATTTAATGAATGCAATGGAAGAAGAGAAAAGATATATTAATTTAAAATAACATGTACTGCTAATTCCTTTCTGCAAATAATGGTACATGTGTATACGTTAAATAAATTCATTAAGAAAATCAATGGATTTTCCTAACGCGGTACTTAAGAGAGGCTTATTAAAAATCAATTCCAAATAAAATAAAAACGGAGAGTTAGGGAAGGTGATCTTCAGTTTCTTATGCTATAATTTTGAATTAATGTGAAATGTTACTATTCTACCGCAATTGCTAGCGTTCATATAGAAATTTAAAACCCAAGTGTCCTTGTTTAAAAAGCACTAGTGCTAACATGAAATTAACCGGAAAGTTTGTGCACTAATAGATGATAGTAGTTTTATTAGCGCACAGTTCTACGACGCTTCGCAGTAGTCAATTGTACTAATATCCTATTGTTCCTTATAAAAGATTTTTAACAGAAAACAATATAAATTGACAAATAAATTCATTAAACAATCCATTTTATCGTAAATTAACTCCAATTCATTGCCAATAGCATTAGAGTATTAATATTTGCAATGTATTCAAAGTGGTCACTCTATCTCAAAATCTGAATTTTATTAATGAATTCAGTGATACCTACACCCTAAATGTCGGATTATAATCGATTAAGTAAATCAATTTAGTCATACGTTTACTCGTAAAACGAAAATGCAAATTTCTAACGTTTGGCACCCATTCCGTTATACGAGAGATGGCGTAGTTACTATATCATAGGATTCGGCTTTACCAATGCCAAAGGAAGATAGACCGTTAGTGTCGTGGCGATTGGATGGAAGCGATTTGGTTCAGCGAAAGGATTATGCGCTTTAATGTTTAGCCACCTATAACTCGGAACGAACGGAAATTACGAAACTACTGCTATTTTTGTTTTTTTTTGAACCCCACCAGAAAAGGCAAAACGTTGTGAACAAGACCGTTTATACCGATACCATTTTTCTACGCTTATTTATATCCTGAATCCCTTAATGTTATGATTTTAAGTTCCTGGTAAAAGTATCCGGTAAAAGGATAGCCGGTATCTGGTAAAAGTATTAAGTAATTCATAAACCCGGGTAAAAAATAGTGGCTCCATATAACATTCTATCGAATTGTACCCTGAAACAACGGAATACTGAAATAAAGAGTAAGGACAATGAAAAAGAAGATAGTTTATTGGAGTACTTTTTCCCGTTAGACATCCTCGCGTTGATCCCGAAAATTTTCGTATACAACTCACAATCAAGGAAATAGCATAGGTCTGTGAAATGGGAAAAAACGGCTAACATCTGAGAATTTTTTTGTCCCGCTTGCGCCTCGTTCAGGCTCAAAAATTCTGATTCAGGTGAATACATTTTTTAACGTGCTCGCGTAACACAATATATCTTATCTTTGCTCCTTTGGAAATAATAAAACACCCGTTTTTCGGGAACCAGACTTCCCATCCCGCTCCTGAACAAATCTAATCTTCCTCTACTCGATTGTAACTCGTTTCCCGAGTCTGTTTCGCTTTGCCTCAATTTTATTTCACCCCCCCGTAGATAAGCTCTTCAACCGGTTTCAACATCTCACCTTTCAAGACTCCCTAAAAGTACGCTCTTTTTTTCCAAAAGTTTAATTCTTGAAGCTTCTGATTTCTGGATTTTCGGTAAAAACGAGTGCCCTGATATTCCGCTCCATTCACATTTGGCGTCATCCTTGCACGTTGAAATGCATTTTATGCAGGGTTCTGTAACATGCAAGCATATAGCGATAGAGTTCATCGCGTTTCTATTATACGACAGCAATATTTTGTTTTATAAGACAGCTCTTCTGATCGTGAACTTAATTTTCACCCTAGTTACATCGTACCCGATGCTGAAGTAATCTCGCCACCATGCTTGTATGACCAGTGTACCTTCGTACATTTATAATCTATTATGCAACCTGGGAAAGGAGAATTTACTACCGGTGCGAGGTGCTCGAACAATATATTTCCCAGGTTAAGCGTTCGGCTTAAGTACCTACTTCGTAACATATTTCATAAAAACATCGTGACTAAATCAACCCACACTCTTAGCTAAAATAAGTAGGTACTTAGCCTTAGTATGAGTTTATGCTAAACAGCTGGCACCTAAATATTTCACCTACTTCTAGTAGCTTTAATTCAACGCCCCTTTACCGGTCCATTAAAATGTTATTTTTGGAACATTGTAATGATTAACTATAGTTAAGTCGAATCACAATTTTTTCACCAAACGAATAAAGATTTAAAACAAACTTGAAATTTAAGCAGGCGGAAAAGAAGACAGTAGAATCAGAGATCCCTCCTCACGGCATAAGGACTTCATTAAACGGGATCTTTGGCCTTCATCAAAATGAGTGGCCCAAAAGTGGCTTTTGATGTCTTCCTTCCTTGTCAAGGGTGTGTCACTCCCCACTGCTTTCAGATGGGGAATCTGCCTCAGTGAAGTGAAGGAAAATACATATGAATTTGGAGCAGGGTCAATGTCTCATGACATATCAATGCCATACTATTGTCTCGAAAAAACTCGCCTCATTGATAACCTAACAAGCTTATACCTAAACACTTCGCGTTTCTAGGAGATCGTTTTTCAATTACTCTGTTTTCGTAGAGAAGATGCCGTCTATGTAAGTAAACGTTTGGCTAATTAGAAGCTTCATCGCAACCATCTGATGTGAACACCTAAGAAGGGAAATAATCTCCAGCCAAGACAGTAAAAATAATTTCAATACTATTAGTGGAGTAGGTATTCAAATACTGACTGAAAGCTTTGGCCATTATAATCTATCAAGACGTTCCATTTTTTCCTGAGCCTGTCAAAGTAAAACAATCATTATAAATTAGACCTCAACCTCATTAACTAGGGCGTTGTCCGTAGCTAATTACATTACTCAAGCCATTGCATAGTGGCGAATTCATCGGTCTAATTTCTTAAAAGCGATTAGGAATTCGAAATTTAACGAAGACATCGTTCCAACTGATCAAGCTCTCGACGGAGATTCGGAGAATGCGAGTCCAATCCCGATCAAGGCGGATGGTTTTTCTACGCCAAATTTTCATTGCACCACTTATCTTTACGTAAGCGGTTTAAAAAAAATTAAAGGAAAATCCAAAGTAGAAGAAACCTATTGTGAATGATTTGACTCACACTCAAGACACATTTACGGATAGGTAATAGATGGAGAGACATCTAAAATCCGGTAATTACCTTACTCCAAAGATATGAAGCCAAATGGAAAAACCTTTAATGTTCCTTTTGAAAGACACGGATAGCCTATAAGATATTTACAGGCGCAATGACTGTACTATTTTTTTCGTTTTTTCCGTGCACACATTTGGGGTAGCGAGAAATTTCCGTTAACTCTGTAAACTAGAACAAACCCAGCTTATAATGCGTACCCCCAAGGGAATCTTATTTAGAGATCTTCCGACCTACTTCCTTCGTTATTAACGCTTCCACCCCACCGATGCACAATATTATTATACTCAGCCATGAGAGCACCACATTGCTACTGATCACCTTTCGCGACGGCTGTTACAACACGGGTGCGAGCTTGGGAAAAATATCTTCCCTGAATAAAAAAAGAAGCGGGCATCTCATGCGCTCCCAATTCCCACGACAAACTCGCGCTCCTGGAATCCGTCCGGCATTCCTTCCTTCGCCTTTCAATCTTCACTCTCAGTCCCTTCAGCCAGATCTCCCCCCACCCCGGCCCCAGATAGTGATGGCCCATCCCACACGCTCCCCTGCCCTTATGACCCAACCTCCACCACCCACACACCCTGCTCTCCCCCCCTGATCTTTCCCGGAGGCCTGCCCTTTATTTGTCCTTTTCCTTTGGAAGATAACGTCTTCATTTCGACAAAAGAGACCCTCAGCTTCCTCCCGACTCTCTCCGCGCTTTTGCGACTCCACCTTCCCTTCCCCACTCTCTATATGTCCCCTTCTCTCCCCACCCCTCCGCCGCCCAACTAAGACAACTCCCTCCGGCTTCGAACCTCAGGGGCCGAGGGCGTCTCACATCCGAACCCCCTTCATTCTTCCCTTTGGTATGTAGCTCCCTACTCCAAACCTCCCCCCAGCCCCCTCCCCTCGCCACCTATCGCACACACTCTCTTGCTCCAGTCATCGCTTCCAGCCATTTCTCTCCCCCGTCCTCCTCCATCCCTCCGCTCCGCCCACTTTCCTTTTTCTCTCCCTGAGCGTTCCTTCTATTTCCCAGTGACTCTTCAACTCAAGGACCTCCGAGAGGCAGTATGGGGAAAGCGGGAGGGAAGGAGGGAATTTCGTTTGGCACTTCTTTCTTCTATCTTTCTCCCTCTCTCTCTCTCTCTCTCTCTCCATCGACCTCCCACCACCTTCCTATACGACCATTCCGCCGACGACCAGAGAACGGCGCAGTTGGAGAAGAAAGAGTATCTTTTTTTGCCGATATCCGCCTTCAACTTTGTCTCCTGTCTTTTTTTCCCTTTATCTTACACCCGTCTTCCCGTACTACTACTTTTTTATTTAATTTTCTGCGAAGACTTATACCTCGAGACTTCAGTCTCATTCTTCTAGTCAAACCTCCCCGCCCTCCTCTTTATCGCCACTCCCTCTCATGATTTCCTTCTCACTGTCGTCTGATTCCCTCCGTCCTCTCCAACGGTTTCCCCATCTCATGGTTACTCCTACGCTTTCACTTCCAAGGCCCTTCATCCGTGATTCTCTCTACGACACTTCCTCCCGAGGCCATCCTTTGGTCTTTTATGCCCTCCATACGTCCCCTAATAAGGATCCCTTATGGAATGTCGGGTCCCGTTCCCTTTATAACAGACAGTCAAGTTTCACTTTTCAAAGTTATTAGTCCTTCGGCTGCCCGGAAAATTAGAGCGTACTCTCGAGGAACACTGCTGCCATCTGAGCGTGGCGGCAATATCTCGCGGGCATTCAGCCAAGTTCATGGTAATTCTTTTCCAAATTCAAAGCTAAATTACCAGAAGGGTGCAGCCCATTCCCATGGCAAGGAATTTCCGTCTCTGCTAGAGTTAAAATCTATCAGTGAAAATTAAACTTTGAACTTAAACCGGCATTTTAAAAAATTTTCTTTTTATTCCAGCACACGTAGGTCTTCTCTTACCAAAAATTTAACAATAATTAAATATTTCGTTACTTGAAATTGTATGGTATGTCATTATATTACATTGGTTCTTTTCATAGAAAGCCCAATTATAGTATGCCAGAGGCTGGTCAACGTAATTACGGTGCTTTATTTTAACCTGAACCAAAGGAAAATCAAAGAGAGTGAGTGATTGGTAGGAACAAACGCATTTCCTCCTAATGGGTCCACTAACTCAATAGGGATTACAGAGCTCAATGACGATTCATTTGATCAAACGACATTTCCATACGTTTTCCCTAAAATTTCGTTATCTTTTCCTCATATTTTCTCAGTTTTTTAATGTCGGAACATTTGCGGCACCCTTGCTAAATAGGGAAAAAATATTTTTATCCTCCAGAGCAACACAAAATCGCGTAGTGCTCCTGAAACTCCTTTTAACTATATATATTTAAAATGACTCGGTGTTTGAAATACAGTTATACTTATATACAAATTCTTAGCATTAGAATCTTCATTCAAGTGCATCACATTTTAATTCACATTATTATTTTTCAACTACCTTAAAAAAAACGATGAAAAAAATTCTCGTCGACGAGCCGTTCCGAAGTCGTCAAGAAATTTCAAATTTCACCGGTGCACAATCTCCCTCCGACGAAAGAATAATTTTCATATACATTTGTAATTCGCGTCCACGGAAATATGAAAAAAATAGGTAGTAGCGTAGGTATGGATTCTCCCTGTGGCCGTGAGTATTACCACACTTCTGACTCGAGAAAGAGAGTGCACTCGCCGAAATGCTTTGGGTTAAGTGCAGTGAGACCGAGTCCCGTGAAAGCCACTACAGTCACCCTTCGAACTGCAGGTTGCCGACCCCTGGACAAGCGTTACTAGCCCTTCTCTCTCCCCCGTTCGCAACCACTCACATAACACTTTCCTCCTCTCCCTTTCATCCCGCCCTTTCGCTCCCTACCGCCAACTTATCCTCCCTTTTAAATCCTCCCCTACCATGAACTGTGAGATATCGCGATGCATCGACTGCGATTTCCACGCGATACCGCATCACGACGGCGAACTGCCGATTGAGGCGATATTGCGATGCAAATTTGAGTCACGTGATATTCAATTTTCAATATCTGCCCGAGAGAGAGACAGAAATATCGACGCCGAGGATGTTCATCGGCTGGGTAGGTACGTCGAGATACATCAACAGCATCGATACAGTCCACATGGAGGCAATGGGGGGCCGGATAAAGGCCTAATCTGAATGCAATGCGCGATATGAGAAGCTATGCCATCCATTTATACTGCAAAGTGGATGATGCATGGAAAATGCTGCGATATAATCAGTATTTACGTCACTCAGCGATGTTCAAAATTCAAATATCGCACAGCGCTAAAACCAGCTCTCACAACATCGGCCATTTTCCCATCCCTCTTTCCCCATCGCCGCCCTTATTTCCGCCAGGACTTCCTCTCATTCATTTC
>LYUA01000063.1:234952-249779 GCA_002093875.1 Calopteryx splendens | reverse complement strand
TTTCCCCATCGCCGCCCTTATTTCCGCCAGGACTTCCTCTCATTCATTTCCTCCTCCTGAACCCCACATTTCCCTCCGCTCCGCTACCCCCGAACAGAAATCCCTCTGCCGTTCCCTCGCGCCGTTCCCATTTCCTCGCGAGGAGCTCTCATTTGAATCTTTAGTCAGAGAAGGGCAGAAGGGGGGGAGGGGGGGAGGAACGTATTAAATGTGGACATTCAATGGCGCGTGCCGCAGCGGTGGCGGTGCCCCAGCCCCCTACCTCTCTCTCTCTCTCTTCCCTTCTATCTCTCCCTGGCCTTGGGAAGAGTCTCTTTCCCTTTCAAGTTGAGAGGAGAGTGGTTCGGCTCATTTCGTGGTATGCGTGTGAAGAGGACCACATGCATAGGCCGGGGTGAATTTTCGGCGAGACCCCCAAAGCCGAGAAGGGTGTCGCTTCAATTGGGTGGGTCGTCATCGCGGGGTTAAAGCCTCCGCGGTCACGATCCGAGAGAGTTTAAGGTTTCTGAATGGGGCACCGAATCAGAAAATCATTGGTCGAAGAAGAAAAACCTTTTTACCCATGGGTTTCGCTGCGTGAAAAAGCATCAGTAGTTTAAAAACATTACCCCTGCATTTTATTCCGATGAAATACTAAAGTAAGTGATTCCTTCACCGCATATTACTATAAAAACCGTTTCTCGTCTAATGAACGAAAACTTAGCACACTATTTATGTGCAAATGAACTGTGTTGTGAAAATGCCATCACAATATTCTATGTTGATATATTTACCTTAATACGTGGCTTTCAAGAACACGGAAAAAGTTTGATCCTAAAATTTCTGCCAACAATTAAAAGGAAGTTTTAATTATAATTATTATAATCAACTAATATTATATGCATATATTTTTTACTGGATTTTTTTAATAATGCAACAAATGAGACAGAGAAAACCGCAATTAAAATACTACCTACCTAATGGTAAAATATTTCTATTTTTTCATCAACCTCACTTTCCCACCCAACCCGCAAACCTACTCGTAAATTAATTCACAATTCAATAAACATTCGAAAGAGAAATATACAAAGGAAGTTATTTGACGCATAATTTCCTGTCCGCTCCCCCGATCATAAAATAAATAAAATTTAGTTAATGAAGAAGCGATGCAAATTGTTAGAAAAGTTGAAGGGCTTTTTTAAGATGATAATACTGGAATAAAAAGGATAAAAGAAAGGAGATAATTTTAGAGAAATTTGGCGTAGGTAAATTACGCATAGAGATTATTTGGTTAGTTTAGAGAATTTATGAGTAAGGTAGGTAATAAGGGGAAAAATCCTTACCTAGCTATCATTATCACTTACTGCGCGGAAGTGATTTCGCTATTCTTTCGCTCCATTAAGTCCTTATGTCCCGAATTCCTCATTTTTCACCCAATCCCACAACTTACTCAAAGCTTCCTTTGGTGCTTAAACGAAGAGGCGAGACATAACGTCTCAATTTCTGCCGTTGAGAACGACCCCTCATCTACCCGTCATTTTACCCATCCTCCCATTTCTCCCGACCAGCCCAGAAACCCCCGCCCCCAAGTCAACCATGTCTCTCTCATGCACCCTCTTAAAACTTCACCCTCCGCTTGCTCCCCCTTCTTCCCATTTCGCACAGAACATCCAAAAGAGCGCACCTATTCCATCGGTTAATTCGCGGGCTTATGGAAACCCCGCTCCCTCCGCGACTGCGCCGAAACGAGGCCCAAGAGGGGCTTCCCTCCCGTTCCTCCCACTAAATCCTTCGTCTCCGTCCTCCAACTCATCCCTTTTTATCACCACCGCACCCCCTCTCCCCCTTCCTCTTCCTCCACACACACAAACCCACACCACCAACCACCCCAAAGATCCCGCAGACTGTACACATGCATGCGAGGTCTCTCTTCTGGTTTGCGGAGCTCGCTTGGGTAAGCTCCCCTCTCCTTCCTCTCTCTCCCCCCCCACCATCCCCTCCCTCTTTCCCTCTCTCTCCCTCTATATATCCTTACAAAAATACAAACAAACGCTCCGGCATGCACACCCGTGCATTAGGAGGCGACTGTTTTGATGCGCTTGTGTGGGTGTGTACGTGTGGGTGGGTTGGGGCTCTTCCACGTCCGTGTCGTCCCTGTTCCTACTCTTGATGGTCTGAAACGCCAAAGAGAAACATGAAGGGAACTGCTTACTCTTATTTTTTTGTCGTCTTATTGCTTTCCCTTCACAACGAGAATGCATAAAATATTTCCTCATTCTCGATATGCAGGATTTAGCTGGAGGTGCCTTTCATAAGGAATGTATGATAACGCACACTGACACATTGAGAGACAGCGTTTCTCAGTGGCGTGCACGCTAGGCGTCGTTCGGTCCACCACATCATTATGAGAGACTGTACATGGTCGGTAATAACTCAGCACAACAGGTTCAAAGGCCTAAGTGAAGCAGACAGAATGAAAGAATTTCTTAACCAAGCGGCCAACTCGAATTATTGTTCACTTTACGAAACTGGTTACATTGCATTAAAAATGTTTATGTCCTTTCACGAATCACGGATAAAAGAATTGTTTCGACTAATTTTTATCATTCCTTGAAGAAATGACCTTAAGCGTAGATTCCTCCTAAACTTCATTAATTAAACCAAGAAAGAAAGAGTTTAATTTCCGCTACCATTCATCCGGATTATGGTAGGCAACTCGTGAAAGCAGGATGATCCCCGTGTATAAAAAATATGCGGGGGTCAAATTTAAATATTTTTCGCTTTACGGCTTGGATCGCCAAAAGAAGTTACAATAACAGTTCATATATCCTATACGTTACTACTACCTTATATAAATAAATATTACAGTAAAACCTGGACGGCATTAAAGTCGACAAACTCGGTCGTAACCTTGTAGACATACATTTAGTAACAGTTGCTACACATGTATGAAATTAATAGTGTAAAATTATCTAACCTAGTATCTTGGACGCCACATTGACCCAGCCACTCTAAGAGAATTAAAAATCTTAATATAGATTCTAAACTTGCTGCAGTTTTAAATCAGAAAAAAACAATGCACGCGTGGCATTTTTCCGTAAATTTTGCTGACTATTCTACTATGTTAACTTGCGAAAAATACTAGGTTTTCCAGCACGAAGGATTGATTTCATAAGTCTATTACTAGAATCAATCAGAAACGGGATAAAAAAAGAAACTAGAAATAAATTTAAAATGATGCTCTATGTAACTATCGCATCAAGTACAAAATAGCCCAAAGATCCACCATGGTCGCTAATTTACTCTTTTAACTACTTTTAGTTTTAATCGATGTCATCATAGCTTTGTTAAATTCTACGCCCCTTCCTTTCAATTTAAGGTACGGGCTGCCCCCTTAATCACAAAATAATATTAAATATAGTATTTCGCTCAAACCACGGCAGTGTTCTATCGCAAAGAAAAACCTGAATTCGTGAAAGAAGAGGTAACCATTTCATTTCTATTTCCTTTCGCTTCAAAATATAAATTTTGTGGTCACCATTCTCCTATCAAGCCTCCTCCATTCACATCATTCGCATCCGTCAAGAATTTAAAAATTCCTTTCTTGCCTAAAACACGGCATCACTCTTTCAAAGCGACGTTACATTTATAAGAGTATTTTTTCTTTCTCATTTGGAAGCCGTTTCAAGAAGTTGGGAAAGTTGCCCTGAAAAACCCTGTTCGAGATGAAATCGGTTAAAATAATAGAATAAGTAATATCAGGGAAAGGCGCTTGAAAATGCTAAAGCAATTTATGAATAAAATGAAAAATATTAAACATGTCGAATATTAATCAGTAAAGTTCCCTAATATGACAGAAATTAGAAGATTTCTCAAAATCAGGTAAATGAAAAAAAATATTGTTCACATTTTAGACAACTTCATTTTTCTGTCAAAATTATGGTGATACAGCTGCAGTAAGGGCCAAGATTTATGATGTGTAACGAATAAGCAGAAGCCAATATTTAAATAACTTTTATCAATGGGATATAATGGGTACACCAGAATATTATATATAAGCCAGAATATATATGGCTTTCACCCCTGTGCTTAAGCGATAACAAGCGCAATTATTTCCGTGAAGGCAATTATTTCCGGCTTCTCAGTTCGGATAGTTATATCAATTACTGACCGTGAAATTCATTTCATTAGCTCTATTCGTGTTCAATATTTACATTACTAAAGATTCAAGGTCTAAAATATACTTGATTATTTTTTATTAATTTCCTTAATATACATTTTTTAGAAAAATTGGATTCTTGGCGAGGACATCATTAAAAATATCTATTTTTTTTATTTTATCACTGTTAATTTGAAAAAACCTTTCGGTAAAGTAGTCCAAATTCATTTCGCATTCAATCTAGGTCATATTTAGCCCTATTCATATTTTTCCAAGCATAGGTAAGTGAAGATAAGCGAAGCAATTAATACGCCCTTTAAGGGATTATACTCGAGACTTAATTTCATGTTACAAGGGTGATCTAAGGAGGAGAAAAATTTATTAATTTTCCATCCATCCACTGTGACGGACACGAAGGTTGGTTTTGACAGTAGAGGATAACGCTCACCCCGAAATAAGCCCTAGGGCGTGTGAACTTCACAGGTTCGTCGTAAATGGACCAGTTGCTTTTCCTGTGCCACCATTTGGTTTCCTACCAAATTCTAGTTCCCGGAAAATCGCTTCACTTGGATTTTTTCGACATGGTTGTCCCAAGGTATCACTCGGTACTAAAAAAGGGAATCCTTTGGTCAGTAGTCAAAAGCTCGATCCACTAGTGTCCCACTATATCGATGACAGAGGGCTGTTGCTACTATTCACTAAACTATCACGCCCCTAACCTTCAAAACGTTAGGCTTGATTCCGACGGTTTTTCGCTTTTTGATTTTCCATATAAACTAGAAATTTTGAACATATCGGAATGCAATGCCTATATAAGCCATCAATTTAAAAAGGCAGTTATTTTTCGTTTACCTGCATAAAGACATGCAGTAAACATTTTGTTTTACTACTATTATTTGGAATCAAAATATTTCAACGAAAAAGCTTACCCTTCTTTGTTCTCTGGAAAAACAATACTTTTAAACGGGAAATCAACAAAAGAGTTACTTCGTAAAACAGATATGGAAATCACACATAATTCGTTTTCTAAACTTGGTGGTAGTGCAGCTTTCATTTTTATCAATTTTTCTCAATAATTGTTTGGTGCTTCACCAATTACACCCCGGTTTCACCCGTAAAAATCAGGTTCGTGAAATATTTTCATGTAGTTTAATGCCTAAAATTCACTTTTCAACCAAGTAATGTATGCGCTAGGGTAAGCGGAGAAAGTTACACAGAACGATCGTCAATGCTGACAAAACCAAAATTGTTTGTTAATTACTTAAGAAAACAAACTCGAAGTTATAAAAAAAGAGAGGTTTTCGTCAACGTTTTCCCATAAATTTTCATTCATCTAAATCCCTTATCTTCATTCTCTTCCTGGTAGGCATATTGTATCAAGAGAGTATAGGAAATGTAGACGTTTCCAAAACACAGGATCTCCTTCCTAATTTTTACTGCTCCAATGTTGTCTACGCTGTAACGCCAGTAACTTATCGCTCGAGGGCATCGAAGAGGAAGCCCCTGGATCATGCGAACCACCTTCCCCCCGTTCACACAACTAACTCCCTCCCGACTTCCACCCATAAGCTTCCTTAACTTCACTCCCATCACAACTCCACCGCTTCTCCCACTTCCCCGTGAGTGATTCCTGTTCCTCGCTTTCCACCTCACTTGCTCATTTTTCCCTCAACTTCTCCAACGAACTTCGGAAAGCGATAGACGCATGGAATATTTTAAGACACCTCTCTTTTCCCTGCCACTCCTGACTCTCCTTTCCTTGAGAAAGGTTCTTAACTTATACACGAGAGATAAGAGGCTTCGCAAAGTAAGCTGTAACGTAGTAGCAGCACCCATTTCACCGTGAGCGTACCGAATCGATTACCTCCAAGGGATACGAGCTAAGGTTAAGAAGTTGATGGTGGGTTGTAGAGTGAGGGAAAGGAGAAGTAGGATGAGATAGGAGTGAAGCGGATTGGGAGAGGTACAGGGGACGAAAGGGAAATAAAACCCGCGGGGAACTCCGTCGGGCAACCTACTCGGGCTGAAAGCAACTCGCGCCTAGATAGGTCGTGTAGCATGGTCGGTCTCCAATTTCCCTTAAAAGCGCATGAGTAAGTATCGTTTGTTTCGAGAGAGCCGAGAGGAATTTGGGTTATTTCATTTCTAGATCACGAACATCTGCACCGGAGTGCATATTTGCATTTCAGAGGAGTGTTTCTTTCCCTCCCAAAGGCGGAAGATACTTAAGAGAACAGTCAATGGCCCACGCAAAGAGTCATTGGGAGTTAAACTCTTTCACTGAAAATGTTCAATGAGATTTCAAACTGCCCTCAATGCTCTACAGATTTTTTTTCAACGATGGTATAAAGCAGTTACATGACTGCAGTCTTTAACATGTACA
Source organism: Calopteryx splendens (assembly GCA_002093875.1). Taxonomy (NCBI): domain Eukaryota; kingdom Metazoa; phylum Arthropoda; class Insecta; order Odonata; family Calopterygidae; genus Calopteryx; species Calopteryx splendens. Next base: position 243,258 of record LYUA01000063.1, on the reverse strand, counting down.
AAAAATGCATACATAAACATCACATTCTTCAAAATATACTTACGATTAAATCCCAACTTTATTCGCGAAATGTGAATTTCTTTTGGATTATCAAAAATATTTCCCAAGAATGAGAAACCGCCTTCTCGCTGAAATTCAGAAACGATTTTTGAAAGTTGATGGAGATGATCTCCTATTTTTTTTAAAAAAGGTCCTGTAAGACATGCCAAACGTTCGCCTAAGGAAGCATTTAATTTCTCAGTTTGTTTCCGTTGAAAAATAGTATCCCTCCCACATAAATTTACTGCAATGCAGGCAGAAAATAAACGGAAACATTAAAGTCAAAATGATTAGCTGAAGTAAAAATGTAATGCCTGATTCGTCATTACGATAGATTTGATGTGACACGTAAACTTTTATTGGCGGTGGAGCAGTAGCGATAAATGATTGCCTTTTATTGTCTTTCGTTTGATGTTGTGGATTCAAAACAATCTCCAAGCGTTAGCCACAAATGGATTTTATGGCACTTGGAACGACCTGGATCAGAATCAGAATGGAGATAAAGTGTATTCGGTGGGTGAAACTATTAAAATACCCTTAAAAATAATAAGTTGACAAAAAATAATCCAACTCAACTACCGTCATTTTTCTCTATAACAGATTTACCAATTATTGCATATAACTTTACCTAATCTTCGAAAGTATATTCCATTGAGCGCAACGCATTTATTACTGAAGTTATCTGACCAAGTAATGGTTTGATTAATAGTATTTTTATGCGCATGAACGGGTGTCCAATGATAAGACTGACGTTGCGACAGTAAAAACTATACGATCATTTAGCCGTCCTTCAAATGATTTGTATGGCAAACATGATCACGTTAGTGATATAGGTAAGTTCGTGATAACTTTTTTAGGTTTCCAACGGCTTCCACCAGTCGCCATAAAACCTGCAAAAATTAATTATTAGTACTTGCCATATATCTTCAGTTTTCCATGTTTCAACGCCATAAAGTCTCATATTAGTATAAACATCAAAGAGGAAATATTTCCTATTATTAGGAAAGTGACAGGTTGCTTCTAGTTACTGCATCAAGGTTCTTCATATAAACTGAAAAAACAACCTAGGCAATAGGTAAAAAATTGATATTTTTATGAACCACTCACTAAAACTCATAAATAAATAATTCATAGTAATATATCAACTTTTAATTACAAATAAATGTAAATTCTGAGCTTATTCAAAGGAAAGTACCCTTACACGAAATGTTTTCAACAACTCTGAATTACACTTTTTATCCTGATCTAAGTATTCATTCTAGCCGAAACGAACAATGCCACAGTAATCAACTCAAAGGCTGATTAGAAAGGTGAGGGTAGAGCTCACCCCGGACTAAACTCTAAGGCGTGTGAACTTCACAGGTTCAGAGTATGGTGGTATCCTGCTTCGTTGCTTTCCTTGCCGTGCCACCATTCGGTTTCCCAAGAAATTCCATTACTCGGAAAATCGAACCGTTCGGAATCTTAGATGATGCTGGAATCAACTGCTATTTGAACCCGAGACACCCCATTCTGTAGCCGAACGTTCTACACAATAGGTTGGCACAAAATATTTTACAAAAGAATATATACCTGATTTCTATTGAATAAGCTGGGGCGTGGTAGTCCAGTGGTTAGAGCGCTGGGCTACTAACCGGAGGGCTCTGATTCGATTCCGGGTGACGCCTCTGGGTACCTTTACCCAAGCTGTGTGACTTTTCGGGAACCATCATCCAGGGAAACAGGGATAGGAACTGTCCCCCATATCATAATATGTTTGAATTTCAATGCCGCTGGGCTGAGTATTGGACCAGCTCCTCCACCCTCACCTATCAAACCGACCTTCGGGCTTATAACTGTGGTTTTTGAGCAAACTACCAGTTTTTATATATGCTAATGATTGACAAAGATGAAAAATGATTTTATAATAATCGTCGAGAATTTAATGGGTTTAATTTAACCACTGGGATTGTTCTGGGAAACGTTTTTACTATCACGAAATTAACCAGTAATAGATGAAACAAATATGTACAAATGGAAATGACTCACTTGCTACGTAATTAGTCCCATAAAATAACCAACAACAATTAGATCTCACAATATCTATCCGTGTAATGATATTAATTTTTTGTAAAATAAAAAAGGTAATTGTATCACCAAATTACCCGTTTACCCTGCATAAACGTTCCATTTTGATACCGCTTCTTTTATCGGTTATGTCATCATCAGATTTACTCCATTAAAATGCTGATACCTATGTCATATAACTGTAACTGAAGCTATTAATAAATAAATTCCGGGAAAACAAGTTTTCCGCTAAAAATGAGTTTCCCTCAAATCAGAGAGTCATTGCTAATCGAGTATTTACGACGACTTGAGTGCTCGTAAACGTTAAACATTTATCAATGTTTACAAATCAAATGCAAACAACCAAAGCGAGATAATCACAATGAAATTTGGTCATTACTTATCACCTATCATAATGAATCAAGCAGCGGTAAAAGCACAACTGAATCGCTTAAGTATAATGGTCAATAGAACTGATCGTTGATGGTAAAAATTATTTACTTCTTCGATTTATTAATCGTAATAATTTGCGCAATTTAAACTATTTAAAAGTGATGTAAATACTTAAGACATTATTAAGTCAATATACAATTGTGTCTCCAAATTTTCAAATTAAATAAAACTGTCTGCCACCAACAATAACGAATCTAAATAAAACTTATCTGCCATCAACAATAACGAATCTAAATAAAACTGTTTACCACCAAAAATATCATTCATTTTTATTCCAAAACCAGCCTCTACATCTTTCTTCCTTTTTCTATCCCGTGCGGATCGATGCAATTAATTGTGTCATACGCCGGAAAAATAACTGGAGCACGAAATCAAGGCGTAAAGACTGACGAAGGTGGTGTGGCCAATGAAATTACATCCCGCATGGTAATGAGGGAGAACTGAACTAGAATCGCCTAAAAGAGAGGCATTACTTGCGTTTCCACTGTCGTCGCGGCCTCCGACACAAGAAGCGGAATGGAAATTGCATTCGCCGTGAATACAAACAACCACCGACACAAGTTCGTCCACAGCACGATGAGGAGTCAGGCAAAAACGTCGTGACTAAGGGAAGGGAACGGGAGGGAGGGCCGTGTGCTCGCTTCTTGGCTATGACAAGGGAAAGCTGTCAAGGCGACATCATTTGGAGTAACACGCCTGTTAATGAGCCTTTGCTGAAGTACTTCAAACTAATACAATCACTGGTAGATCCAAAGCTTGACTCAGAAGAGCCATGCAGGGATTTAGTCTAGAGAGTGAGAAAAGTGACTAACCTACACATAACTAAATTAATACTCTGCTTGATAACTGAATATTTAATGGAATCTGGCTCCAAAAAGTCTTTCGATGTTCCCAAGTACCCTTGCCTTTACCTTTCCTGAATATTTCCTTCAGAGAAACTGTAAATATTGAAACATCGAGGAAGGAAATGATGTTAAAATTTGAGATGGTTATGAAAATATAAAGGCCATAGAATATTCAATTATGTAAGTATTTTTAATTAATCAATGTCTATTGAAATTATGCTATGGCGATGCTGAGATTGCTTAACTAGATTCTAATCTGATACATTGCAACATTATTTCATTTATTTGTATAGTTGTTAGAGGAAGTAAGAAGGAAGGAAAGAAGTGAAATATATCACATATCAAGTCAGTACATTAGCCATTACCTGAAAATACACGAACTCTACAAAAAACCTGGACTAAGAAATGGAAATAATTATTTCCCCACAGAATAATATGAGTACTACGAGTAATATATACGAGTTATACGAGTAATAATACTCTTATAATAACTGATCGGAATTACCTTAGACAATTACTAAACTGTTACAGATATGAATGTTTACACATTATCTCCTCGAGTACTGAAAATGTGTTTTTAGACCTATGTGCTTCTTTTTCCCTTTCAATAGGAATATTCCATACTGAGTTTATTAAAACCTCTCTAAAATGAAAGTAAACAATCGCATTTATTATCTTTATTATTTCTTCCTCCACGTTCCTATATCATCCCACAAAACAGGAGCCAAATTAATAGCTAATATTTGGCAATTTTGACGAGTCTAAATGAGATAAGTTTATTTTTTTAACGATTCTACGCATAACCTACAAAAATAGGTACTTTTCTACTTTAATATTATTAGTTTATGATCAGTAAAATCAAATTAAGCATGAAAAATACATATTATAAAGGTAAAAATTAAAGACACTACGATAAGAAAGTATCTAATATTACTTAATCTGAATTGGGCTTTGTGCATTTTCGCAGGCGGTGCGAGAACAGAGATAAAATCATAAACAAGCGTGGAACAAAAGCGTCTTATTTCCCTCGCACGCACCAAAACTCAACGGCGATCACACAAGAGGCGGTGAAAGGAATAGAGCACGCGGGGAGTACGTCAGGAGTGAGAATGAGTGTTTAAGTAATGAGAAAGTGTCTTTGACATGAAAACGATGACAAGTGGCCGTCTGCAACCTTAAAAGCGTTGTCACGTCAAGTACTTAAATTTCGCTTTGTTAAATTAATTGGAACACTCATACAAGATTGCGAGTGAATGGAAGATTTCATTTTGGCCTCCAGTGCATACATTTTTTTAGTACGGCAAAAAAAAGTGATAAAGTTTATGTTTCGCTCGTTCACCTGCTACGGATGACAAAAGTGATCATATACTCTTTACAGCCCCCACAAACAAATATTCCAGCTGGAAGAATAAACCCAGCAAATACAGAATAAAAATTCGCGAAAAGATGTGAAAGCGTCCATGAAAGATTAATTTCAGAAAAGAGAACCATAGGTTTTGTGGGAATCGAAGACACATCGGGTAGAGGAAGAACCATAAAAATCTCTATTCAGAAAGCAACCGAGATAAAAACCATTCAGGACCCCTGTCAGGACGTAAAAAAAAATAAAAGGACTCCGGGAGGGGCTGTCCGGACATGGGAACGAGGCAGGCGCCTCAAATGCTTGAGAATGAGAGATGACGCGCGATAAATAAAAACAATATACAATGCGGATGGGACCAAGAGAATGAGAAAGAGATAGAATGTGAGGCAGGAAGGAGGGAGGGGGAAGAGGAGTAGAAGGGAGGGATTTCGGTACTGGAGGTGGGAAGGAGATTCTCCCACCAGAGTCGACTAAACAGCTTCCGCCAGAGTAAATAAACAAGCAAAAGGGGGACGGGGGGAATGGGACAGGCAAAGGAGTGGGAGGGAGGATGAGGTGAGGGTGCAAAGGGAAGGAAGGAGAGGGAATGAGGAGGTGGGAATGATGGAGCACAGACGTGCGGGGGAGGAAGGGGAGGTCGTGGGAGGAATCCGCCTCCGATAGTACTACAAGGAGCCAACTCCTTTCTCTCACCGTCCCCTACCTTGCCTTCCACCCTCAACTCCTCCTTTCTCTTTCCCACCTTTTCGCGGGAGAAGGGAAATGGTTCGTGCGCACAAGAGAGTTCCCCGGGAGAGAAAAAGGGTGCTTTGATAGGATTAGGGAAGGGATTGGACGATTTAGGGAACATATCGATGCAGCAAAAAATTCGATATATTTCCCTGGCTGCAAAGAAACCTAAGAGCGTATTTTTTTTAAATCCAAATGTTGGATTCCGCATTTTTGGTGTCACAAGAAAAGTAGTGTATGTGTGTGTGTGTGTGTGTGTGAGACTATATACACACACATATATGTGTATGTATGTACCTTATATATCTTTCAAGTTTTTAAAATATAGAGACGCAAAAGAAAAGAAACACTCACTTTTCGAATTTTCGGTGACTGCGCAACTACCTTCTTCAGAAGGGAGAATAAGAATGTTGAATGAGGAATAAATATACCACACACCCACAAACAATATGCATATTCCATAAGTTTTTTGAACTCATCTGAAGCTTACTCTCGAGCAATGCGACGACTTACTAATTTTCTGACCCGATATTTTCAATGCTCCGTATCAGAAATATTAGGTGAGAATGGCCGAATATCGATACATTTTCAACATATCGAATCCAAGAATATCGATATTTCCCCCGTACCATGACGGGGGTGGAGGAGGTGGCCATTTCAAGTGGAAAAGAATAAAAAAACCCGGCGCATAAAAGAGATAAAGTTGGAGATTTGGGTAGGGAAGGAAAGAGAGAGAGGAAGGATGTGCGGGCGGGGCTCATCTTGTATCCACGGTAGACGAGCGAAAAAAATGTAGAATTCTGGAGGGACTTATCTGAGAATATAAATACAACGATACATCTCTCATCCTCCTACCAAAGTTTCTTTATCTTCAAATAAACTATCGCTAAACGCACATCAATATCTTGAGAAAGCGAACCCAGAAAGTTTTAGGTTATTATAATGAGCGAAAAATTCATTGCACGTTTCCGTTCAGAAGCGTATTCCCTTTACCCAATGCAGTCCGGCCGAAGAACCGCAAAATGATTCCTCCACATCGTCACCAGTGCCCCACGTTCCGGAAAATTTAGCTCCCTCCAGACGTAAGGACGTCAACTACAGTGACCAGTAAGTAGCCTTCACGATTTAACATGAGCCTATTAAGAAAAAGGCCGGTGTCTTTGATCCCTCCGATTCGCGAGGCAAAAAAATAAATTCCGTTATTTCAAACTAATACTATTGCTTTAATAGTTCAAGACCAACACGCTCAGAGTTTCGTTTGAGTTTCAGAAAAAATTATGCCAACGCTTGCTGATATAATGTGGAATGCGAGATTTTTTCCTTTTATAAAATTATATTGACGTGTAGAACTAAATGCGATGTCTATAGGAGTGAAATCGCGTAGCTGTTCCCAATTCATTCCGTCGACTAAAACTTTTAATTATTAAAAGAGGTTTCCCCAATTACAAGAACCTTTTTTTCATAAAGCCAATTTAACTTATTAATAAAAAAATCAAAGGAAGCTAAAACATAGGATAGGAAATGCCCTAAAACATAGGATTCGTTAATTGATGTGATTTTTTTATCCATTAGATTGAACTAGGAATTTTACGGAATCATATACATGAGTATTCAATTTATTAGCAGTAGTGTTTGTTTGAAGGTGTACTTCCCTAATTATCCGCAAAAATATTTATCCAACGTTTATGTGATTCATAAGGATAAGAAAAATTGTTGCTGGGGTATTTAATAAAATGTTTTGAAGGAAAAAGTGATAATTTGATTCGAAAGACCTTAAATCTAATAGTATCCAGAAACTTGAAATGTGAACAAAGAGCCACGCAATACGCACGGTTTTAGGCGAAATTTGTGTTCCTTTATGCGTGGAGTACCTTACCCTGAAAGCCATTTAACGCGAAAGTATATGACGGTTACTAGAAAAACTCATTCCGTCAGGAGTTTCAAAATGATTTTACATCACTCAGACGTATATGAAGCCGAGTTTTTCCAATTTGATAAATGACGGATTATAGAATTTTATCGGGTTATGGCTATATGCATTCGATTGCACATCCTTATTGAAATAAGAAATTAAAAAATATATAGTTATCAATATGTAATTTCTATTTTTTCAATTTAATAAAAGCAAACATTCGTCTGCTTAAAAGGATTCAAGTATTAATCGGATGACAAGAATAACGATTATATCGAATGCTGTTGTGAGACTCGGATAATATATGGTAACCGAATTTCCATTGTAAGCGAAGCCCATTAAATTTTATTGCATTCTCCCGATATGAAATTCCATAGCATTAGGAAAAGCAACGCTTATGAAAATTAATGGCGTGCGATCGTGGAAATGATTTAAGTGTTTAATGAACAATTTTAGTAATTTGTTTAACTCAAGTTCATCCTTAATAAATTTCAGAATATTCCTAATTAATAAACTTCAGAAAATTCTTCAGCTACTTCTCTGTCCCAGTATTTGTTTTTTACAATTTATAATTAATTTAAACCATTGAGTAATCAACTTTCTGGTTACTACCTCTAAGTAAACAAAGAAAAAGAAACAATTTCACATTTCAACTCCCCTTATTTTAACTTATATTTCCCAGAAGTATGGAAATTTACTAATCATCTAATAACCTTACTCGGCTAAGACATGTAATTAAAAACTTCAGCACTTCATGACCCTTTGCCTGATATCAATGTAACCACGCCATCACCTACAAAAGGAACTTTACATAACTGCTTCATGGCGGCAATTATTATATTGCACGGTGTTAATATTCATCTTCAGATTTGTAAAGATGCAATACACCTTTTAGGAAGTAATTTTCTTAGCTGAAACA
>LYUA01000062.1:1417093-1427235 GCA_002093875.1 Calopteryx splendens | reverse complement strand
GGGGGGGGAGGGGGTTTAGGACGCCAGCCATTAATTAAAGGAAAGGTGGTCTACAAAAGATGACTTTTTAGCGTTTTCCTCTCATTTTGGTGCGGTCGTTGATCGTGCGAGGGAAAACGAATACTTGAATTTCTCGGTTCGGCATGTGGGGACTATTTCTATAACTTCATCATCATTGTCCGACTTGCCTATGTAGTGCGGCGGTTGGATTTATTCCTCTATGCCACATTTAAAATCCCACAATTGGTATATTTTTAATAAAAATTAAATCTAGCTTCTTCTTCTTCGATTCTTAAGTGATTCCCATCCCAAATCACTTATAACTTCGTGACCCTTTGGGACCTCTAATTACAGCTTTGAAATCAAGGGCATTTGTAGGCATTATAAGAAGTCAAATAAAAACCGGGTTTCAAATAGTTTTCATAAGTCGCCCGTGTGGAGACCCTTATGTAGGTACGTGGAGAAAACGTTCTCGTTGCCGCGCGGACTTAATCGGTAAGATATACCGTGATGATGTGAGATGCTTCGTAGCGAACTTTTGCTTCAGCGCATAATAGAAAGTTCGCTTCGCTGACCCTTCTGGAAGTGTATCAAAATATGCCAGGTGTGCGAATGCAGTCTGCACGCACCTTCTGTGCTTGTTTAAAACTTCATAAAAAAGTTTTTGGAGGCAAAGCTGTGCTCAAATTAAATAGCCCGTTGGAAATTGAAAATGCCTTTACACTTAAAAACTAATTTTAGCACTCCCTTGCTTTTCAACTTGAAAACATGATTCCATGGTTAAAATATTTCGCAAGTTACCAAATTCAATGTAATAGTTCTGAAACAGAAATTACATGAAATTTTTTTTGGAATGCGGACTTTTCACGAAGTTTTTCTGACCCATCCTATGACTCATTTCTCGAACGGAGGAAAAAAAGGTGTTATATGCTACTGCTAATACGTATATCGTATCTTAGTCTCGACAGAGGCACCACTATCCGGTTGCTCCGGACCGACGCAATAAATTCGGCAGACAGTTCATTCCACGTAGGAGCAGCCGGATAATATTAAATAAAAAAAATCGATTTATCTGATATAGACCTCGTTTATGTACATTTCTTGGTGACATCCATGATGGTGGATGAGGTGACATGATTCATTTTTTTTATTCCAATTTGTTAGTGAAGAAGCAGTGATCACGGAAATCCGTTGCCTGTTTCAAACCTGTCCTTGTAGATAGGTGATCGTCTTAAGAACCACCGTTACACGTCATTATGACGGTTTACATCGTGACAGATACCGATCAGAATGAAAGTTGTAGCAAGAAAATGCTATTTGGTATATCCAATTCTTGTAGAAAAACAGCTTCCCTATTGTATATTTTTTGATCGCGACTTCGTCTATCTGTCTCCCCCTTACGATTTTTTTAAATCGAGACGTCTAATACTACCCTATGTGCGTGACCGGTAAGAAATTCCTGTCCATTTAATGGATTTTTTTTTCATTTTTTCCGCAATATTTTAGTTTATGTATGAGTTTAGCGTGTAGGGTCCCTCGAAATTTTTTTTATTATACCCTAAAATATCCCATCGGCTCATTTTTCCTGATGATAGAATATCGAGAATAAAAAGACCCAGTTGTGTTTCGTAAGAACTGTTTCTTTCTAAAGCCGTGCTGGTTGTTAAATATAAAGCTTGGATCGTCGAGGAATGTCATGACGTTGCTTACAATGATGTGCTCTGGAAGTTTACAGGACAGCGATTAGCGAGATTGGTTGGTAGTTACTGGGGAAAATTTTATTTCCTCCTTTAAAGATACGGAAAACGTGAGCTTTTTGTTAATCCCGGGCTGCAATACCTTCAGAGATAGTTTTGGTATATATTTTTCCAGGAATGATACAACGCCGCAGGCAAGCTCTTTGGGTACCTACTCTTGCTGGTATTTCCTGTGGCAAAGGAGATTTCAAGAAATTCAATTCGAAGGAGTAGTTTAGTTATCCCATCACGCGATTTCATGAGGTCTGTCGTTCGTGTGTTAGAGATTAGTGGTCTTACACTTGGTTCGTTCACGTCGGAAGTATAGACCCAGCGGAAAAAGTTGTTTAAAATAATATGTTTTTGCACTCAATGCAATGTGCTTTCAGGAAACATGTTGACTGTTGCCTCGCATGACTTGGGTTTTCTAGATGAGCCATCAACGCAATAGTTATTCCGATCGATTGAAGAGGGGGTTGAAATCTCCACAATCAATACCACTATTTTGGTATTTTTTCGGCTGAAAGTTTAACTCTGGAGATATAGTGAATGAATTATTTCTGCAGGGGAATTTCGTTGTTTGCAGAGAGATAAAATACGCATGTTTTCCAATTACTATTCTCAATCGTGCACCAAACACTTCCAATATCGTCACCGTCAAATTTCTGTAGCTATTAACAGAAATGAAAACTCCGCAGCCGGCCTATAACCCCTGTCCCCTCTGTTCATATTGGAACGTTTCGCGAAAATTTTCCCTGTCGTTAATGTCTTCAGGTAACTAGCGCCATGTACCCGGCACTATGCCCACGCCGTAACAACGGGAAATGTGTTCGACATCGACTCATTTGTTTTTAATGATACATATAACAAGTATGCCCGTTCTAACGACTTCCGCTTTCCATGTGTTAGTTTTACAACGTCATATTATCAGTTGCTTGGTTTAGGAGGTATCGGGTAGTATTACTCCCCAACCCTGTGATATCGGGCTACTCAGCTCCAACTCCATCCTTTGAGTAGTCCGAATCATGCGAATGCTCATTAAAGAACACCCATCCCACCGATCCACTCAAATTTTGCAACACAGCCGTTAATTTTGTCTACTCAACTCTGTGGAACGCCTCGAAATCTACGAAGGAAACGAAATCACCATATTTCAAATAATATTCTAATAATGCTTCCATTACTGGGATAACTTTAAGCATCTCTTCCACTACACAAATCCAAACCGTAGGGACAGTAGGGTGGGGTAATTCACAAAAATAGATTGTTGCATACGTCGGTTCTGGGAAGCAGCGATTTTAATCCGAGGTTAGTTGATAGTAGTTCTGTAGTAAGTGCAAATTATACAAAATTTAGTCTGGTTTCACAAACAGCGTTAACTTTTTTACTATATATCAAATTAAGAAAGACGTTCCCAGTAGTCCATTGCTAAACATACTGTCTGTGGGACGATCCACGATGCGTAAGAGTGCTTATGGATGTGAAGACGGTGCAAACATCGGTTAAGTACAGAGATTCATATTTTACATAAGATAAAAGAAAACTTCAACACGATACGAAAATTACGATTTTTTCGCATTTCATCGACGTGCGATATTTTTTTAGCTGTATATTAACCATTCAGTAATCCTATTGACGCAGGGTTATCTTCTACTGCGCGTAGGCATAAAACCTCGATAGTTTAAAAAAAACGATTAGACCGATTTTGCACATAGGCCTACCTCCTTTCCTTGGTATACCGAAGTGTTATTTTTAGGCCGACCTCTTTTTCTTTCAATCGAAAGACGCATTTCCTGAGATACCAAAGTCAACCGGCGGCACCTGGAACGACAGTTTTTAGCTTCGCAGCGATTCGAGGAAGAATATTCTTCCTTACTCCAGAAAAAACTTTACCACAAACTATTATAAATTTTCTGCCATAAAATGTACACTTTGAAAGTCTGAGAGGAAAGGCAAACATTTCAGATCTCTTGACTGGAAGAGAAAATCCATTTCCGAAAGGAGCACTAGAGAGAAAGATTAGATACCCTGTTCACCGAGGAAAGTTTCATTGGATACAGTAGGTGGTTGAAAATGAAAACACTCACGGACTGAATTTACTTGATCTGCGATAAGGGAGAGAAAAAAACAATCCGAAAGCGGAAGACCGACTAAAGAATGGCAATGAAAGAAATGACATTGATTACGCAGAAATTACATAAACGTTTCGAAATAGCAAAATGGAAAATAAACGAAATAGCAAAATAAGATAAATTGTACCTGGCCCACTGCACACAGTAGTTAGATGTGTATGAAGAAATTGCACCTTCGGCTGATGTGTCGTGGAGTTTTTAGTTTTTATTTATATTCTTCGAAAAATCATACTATCGTCCTTAAGGCACTTTTGTTAAATAACATCACCCATAAAAACCGACACCGAAGAATTCTTCATCGCCACCAAAATGAATTACTAAAATAAGGCTAAGGATCTTACTAATTAAAGAATTGTACCAATGGAACGGAAATAACAATAAAACGATATGGATGGCCCTAAATTAGGGTTTATTTTTTACGAAAATAACAAGGAATCCTCAGGGAACCCCTATTTAATCTGAAAATGTATTTGAACATCTTGCAGAAGAGAAAGATTACGACAGAGGACTAATGAAGAATTAGAGTTGGAAACGTGATATCCAAACTTTACTCCACAGATTTGCATTGAAATTGATAAAGCTCGCATTTACTGTAAAACCCTCTACCTCGAGTAGCAATGCATTGCCATTTTTAATGTAACCATGAACTTATATGGCTTGCGAGGCACTTATCTTTTAGCGCAGTAATTTACATGCCTACATGCTTAGCAGTCAGAATTATGAATAATTGTAGCATAAGGGAGATTTATTGTAGATTATTTAATGATCTTTTATTTTTCAAAAAGTAGAAGCAGTTAACGAGTTCAATTGCACTTGATGACGTGGCTGACCGTGGTAATAAGACATATCTAATTTTTCAGAAAAAAATATATATGACGCCTTCAATGTCTACTATTAATTTCAAAGTAAATATTACACATTTTTTATGCATTCGAAAATAAAAAAAAACTTAGAGAAAGTCGCAGTTTCATATTAAATCACGAGTGAGGCAATTAAGCAGCGTAGACAGTCAAAGGACATCACCCAAACGACAATCAAGGTCAGTCAACGACAAAAGGACATCATCAAACGACTTCGCCAACATATGAATATCTTAAAGAGCGCTGAAATTCGTCTTGAATTAAAAAAAGATAAAATTAAGAACTCATAGATAGGACGTGTGGTTGCTACAAAAATCTTCAGTCAAAATCACTTACGAAAACGCTTTCTTTAAAAATAATCCATGCAATCAAATCCCGATAAACAGGATTGTGGATTGGACCCGTATCGACGCCCAGGAGTAAAGCAACCCCGCGCACATTTCCTCGACGATCCACTTTGGCATTGTGTCCCGCATGAGGCGAAATCCATTATCCAAAGCGTAAACAGCGAACGCTGACGATTCTGGGGCGGTTAATCTTCCGGGATCAACAAATCCGAGCGCATATTCCGCAGAGCGGGTCCAGATGTTCCGAGGTCTCGGTGAAGGGGGTTAACACCACTGCCGACGGAAGGAGGCTCGGTGCGCAAAACATTTCGTCTATTTCGGTCGTTACCGAGAGCATTCAGGGATTTAACGAAGCCCATTTCAAGATTTCCTCGTGAAGGATTTCGAACGTGTACGGATAGGGAAACGAATGAGAGATGCAATTAATTTCGTGAGCGAAAGGGACACGTTAGACCTTATGGCACGGGAGGGACCATACAGGGACCGGTGTTTTAACGAGTGACCTTTGCCCTTCATTTTCACATTTCACCAGGTTTTCAGTTAAGTGACACTAATGCCTTCGCTAATATATCATTAGGTCATTTCCATGTATAATCATCCTGCGTCTATTTCGGAGCTTGACGAAATAGTTTGCGATTTGCCAGTGAATAAAAATATAATTAGGTATCTGGAAAATTTTGCATGGAAAGAATTTTAATCGTAGAGAACGGAATATGGGAAATTTATTTAATGCCCGTGTAAAGAGGGATCCATTACCGAGGTCTACCATTTTGGGTGTAGCCTCTAACTCAACAGAACACGGCAAAACCTCAGAAATTTCATAGATTCATTTATAGATTCATATTATTAGATTTCATCATTTTCATAGATTAAACATACCTAAAAATGCATTTGAATTTCCTGGTTTGGCTTCTTGACAACTTGGAGCCCCAAGGAGAATATTTCGGCTAGTCAAGAATCTTGGGCTCAGAAAGATAGTGACCCCATTTTCATCTCAGATCCACAATCATTGTCTTTCTAGTTTATTTTGGGAAAATATTCGTACAATAGGAATTTCACCGCTTTTGAACTTATCAAACTGATAGAGCTATTTACGCTAGTTACGTTAAAATAAATTAAATGTGAAGTCCAAGTATATAAAATCTTTTGCATACCTACCTACATATTTTTGGAAGGAATATTAAATTATTTTTATTTAAAAATAAAAATTATTTTCATGTAATAAAATTAATATTGTAATAATATGAAAATACTAAGAAATAATATCAAGAAAGTTTTAAAACTTTAGATTGTGCTAACCCCTCCTTCAATTGGGAATTAATTAAATGGAAGCACCAGTTTTTTTCACAAAGGGCAGGAAAAGAAGAGTATCAATTTTAAATAGTTCGGCAAAATAATGATTTTTTCAACTGCTGAGTTAAAATGTTGCATCAACCATTCTTCTTCGCCCCTCAATTTCTGGGAACAATATTTTTTTAAATTTATATGTATTTAATTAAGGATATATTAATTAAGGGAATCCACAGGAAAAAAAATTACAAAAATGTATAACGCAAAATCTATATCGGTGGCTACGCCGCAGTACCGCGACACCCCTCGAAAAAATCCAATATCCGCCCATGCCCACAGGTTGGTTTCGATGGGTGAGGGTGAATCCCGAGCTAAGCCCTAGGGCGCGTGAAATACACAACTCAAGGGTTGGAGGTCCCACCTCCTTTCTCTGCGCCAACGCCCGGTTTCCCGATAGTCCCAGAAAACCGCACCAGGGGAACGCACGGCTCGGATGCTCAGATGCGGTTGTGCAAGTGTATGATCCGGAAGATGAACCCGGGGGACCCTTCCCGAGTCAATTGCCGAAGGGCTCTCTACCCACTGGTCTACTCGCTTCACTCCTTTCCCGGCTTGTTGCTACACTGAAATCGAATCCAAACGAATCGCGGGAGGGGAAATGAAAAAAAAAGGTGGCCAACACAAAAACTCTTACTTGAAAAATTTCGCTTTCCCGCTCGGATTCGATCCAAATCGCTGTTCACTTTTTCCAGCAATCCGCGCGACCCCGCGGCTCACTCTCGGATCGTCACTTCCCATCCGTCACCTGCGGGAGATCGAGATCGCATCCATCGCTCTGGGAAAAAAAAAGGAACACACACTCCTCGACTCAATTGTCTCCCGAGAGCGCACGCCTGCGGATTTCTCACGCACACCCCCCTCCCCCTTCCAGCCTTTTCGTACTTTCACTGCCCTTCCTTTTCGTTATCAATTACTACACCCTGCACTTTCACCCGATGGAAACTGACTCTCTCACTCTCTTTCGACCGAGCTTTTAATTGGTTTGTCTCATTTGACGCGGTCGCAAAACTATCAAACACCAATAATTATGACCTCAGTTCCCGGAGCCATGCGGTATACTCGGCTATGAGACACTAAAAGAACTTTATACAGTGGGAATTTTCACGCAAAAATTAAACTCCCCGTGTTGTTTTAACAGAGCCCTTGCAATACAGAAGCAATGCGCACGGGTGAGTGTTAATTTGTTCAGTGAGTTGGTAAATCACGTTGGTGCGTAATTAAAATCTCATCACAGAGAGATAAACATTGAAGAACCAAATCGTTCGAACCACAAGAATTTTAATGTTATTATACGAATTATTTTCCAGAATTAAAACGAATTATTTATGAATATATCTATAGTTAATTTTTTTAACGAAAACGAACGAAGAGGTTTTGTGCATGAAGAAGGAGGAGAGAGGGCTATCGGGAGAAACCCAAAGTAGGCAGTAAAAGAGGATGCAGGGGGTGCTGCCATCTGAGGGGGATGGATTGTTGAAGACTGTAATGGAGGGTAGAATGTTGGGTAAGCGAAGGAGAGGGAGGAAAATATTAGGCATGTTNNNNGTAGAATGTTGGGTAAGCGAAGGAGAGGGAGGAAAATATTAGGCATGTTGGATGGCATGAAGGGTGGCAGAAACTACACGAAATGAAGAAAGGGTTATTATAAGGTTGAGGTCGTGTGTCCATCAGCAACCCACCCTAACCGGTAGATTACGGTAATATTAGATGAATCTTTTCTTAGATGCATTTTTTAAAATTTCAGTTACGACAAAATCAGTTTTTTTCTCACCGTTGTAATAAAATACGGAGTGTGCGTTATCTTACATAAGTACCTATATCCTCATAATGGCGATCTTCTAAGCTCCCATCTAATCTCTTGTACTTTCTGTAAACTATATGAATTTTGCGTGGGCTTTGAGACGAAAACTAAAAAAAGATGAATCATGGATACATGGCTTTTGGTTGAGACTTCGCTAACGCTGACTTTTGCTACGATTTGGGGACCGAAAGGATACTCTCGAGTTATCATTTTCCTTAACCACGAAATTATGAAGAGCAGGATGGCTAATCAATTTGGACAAAGGTAATCGCAAAATTACATCAATTGTAAAACTCTATGGCTATTCCCACGCCTCATCGTGCTGCTTATGCTATTGCTCGTGCTGCTGCTTATACTATTTCTATCCACTATACTTCAATAAAGGTCTTTAAGCTAGCCGTAAATATTAGGCCTTATCGGTACACGAATAATGGACATTTATAGATAATTAAATATTCATTTTAATTCAACGGGAGTGGTACAAGGGTAATTTTTATTCTCTTATATCTCCTTTTGCTTGTGGTGGTTTTGCTGTGTCATGTGGTCATTGTATTATGGTATTTTATTAGTTGGAAAAATCAAAGGCGTATTTTTTTCCACTAAGGTTCTAAGTGTTCGAATTAATAGCACACGGAAACTAATAACAATCTGCTGCCACGAAGAAAAATTTTATTTCACAGTAACCTGAGCAAGCATATTAGAAGTTTATAATTTCAGAGCTAATAATGCACTCAAGTGAGGGGTGATTAATACCTAAGGCGATTAAAATTAAATGTGTACTAGACTAGAAAATGTAATGAAAACATTTTTGGGACTCAAAATCGAGCGGGCCAATGAGATAGGAGTAATCGAAACTTCCATTACTGAACAAGTAATTAGCAAACCGCAAATATCAAATACATAAGCAGTGTGTAATCGAGAACGAAGCCAAGTTTCCGTGCATCAAGGGCAAATATGCTGAATGGCGAGAGTGAGCACTCCGCGATTCTCTAAGTTACATTTACACAGGAACTCAGCAGACGCGACTGCTTGAATGAATATTTCGTTGATATAGGTAGGAATCGGTATTGCGGAAATGCTTGCGCAGGCAGTTAAATTCCGTGACGCATATTCATAACAACCGTGGCGTTGTCTCCAAAGAAATATGGCATGCGTCACTTGTTTGGACATACTATGGAAAGAAAAAATTAAAAAAAAAAGATCACATGATTTCAAAATAAAATGATTCGTCCAACCACAGGAGGACGATGGTTCCAAAGGAATGACGGCGACTTGAAACTACCCATACTGATTGACCATCTAAACAAGAATTCGAATGCAATAGCATAGCACTGAGCCAGAAAAAAATTTACACAGCCATTCGCATCGCACGTGTTGACGAAGAATGAAGAGGAAGTGACATAAAGGTTTATCCTAAAAAAAACATCTGCGTCACTTGACATTCATTTAGCATTTAGGGCATAATCTAAACAAAAATTCAAATTTGGATAATCCAGGGACAAAGTAATGCATAAAAGATAAACCGCGATACCACTAATGGGTGTGGAAACGAAATTTAAACTACTCGAAGTGAATAAATTACTTTGGACCCGCGAAGATACCTTTCCACCCCAATGCTCACCCCTCTTAGCACCCTCCGAGAGTCTAATTTTCTCGCGAAGAGAAAGTATTCAGCAAGGGGTGAGGTGGGGGGGGGGTGCGGAAGTGAAGATGCGACGCCGAGGGAAGACCCGGGAAAAGTTCGAGAAGTTTCCCTTCTTTCTCTCCCTAGGATACTGAAAGTGAAGGGAAACCCAGAGGGCGAATGGGGATTCTCAGTTTCCATCTTAATGGACCACGATGATGGCCGCCTAGCACTCTTAAAAAGAAAAAGAAGGCGAGGGCCGAAAAAAAAACAAATCCGCGGCTCCACCCCC
>LYUA01000062.1:1378285-1393766 GCA_002093875.1 Calopteryx splendens | reverse complement strand
ATTAACATAACTTCTGACAGATTCAAGAAAAAACGAACAAGAAAAGGCGATCAGGTTCAAGCTAAATTAATCCTGAATTATTAATACCACGGAGGAACGTGAATGAGTGATGTTTCGGAAACAAAGCCCCATAAAATCAATTGAAATCTTTGGAGACAATTACCTCGCCATTGAGTTGGTTAAATGTGTAAAAGAGAAATAAATGCATAAAAGTCCTCTAATCGAAAAATAAATAAAATTGAGTAGAGTTTTTAATTTATACTCTTGAAATGAAGTCATTCGCGATTAAAAATAAGAAATTCCAATTATTTTTCAAGTATCAAACAGATCTACTGACATTTTCATTCGCTATAACGGATCGTGTCGTAACATCTTGCAAGCTAAAGCGTTTAAGTTATGTATACCTAATTAAATACAATTTTATGCTTCAATGGATTAAACATTCAGAGACGATTTCGTTGAACACTTGCAACCTATATTCGCCAACGAACACGCGAAACACAATTTTTGGACGAGTTTGCAGAGAAAGAAGAAATTAAAATTGCTGAGGAGGACTTAATATGATCCCCAATGCCTCAAAAGACTAATCCGGATATGAGTGAACCGCCGAGGCGAATCGATGAACCGAGTGTTAATGAAGAGAAGCAGCATAAGGAATCCCTCGGCTGTACTACACGAGGAAAAAAACAAGCTTGCTATCGCATTTCCTTGGATTTTGGACTCGTGTATGATAAAGAGCTCTTCGGAAATGGGCTACAAAAACAAGCGAATGTTAATTCTTCTATCTGTTAGTTCTCTGTTGAAGCAGGCTTTGCCGCAGTACGCCCGGCATTTGTGTTGATGGATGGTTAAAGGCGTTGACGGAAACTTACACGCAGAGCACATTGAGCAAAGTCCAGCAAACAATTCATTTTCTATACTATGTCCAAATGTTTTATCTACAGCAATAAAGCAACAATTTAGTATTTACAACGAAGAATCCATTAAATTTCCACGTGCTACATTTACAATTACATATTTATGAGTTTAAATGTTAATTTGCCTTTTAAATGTCTCTTGAAAATAGTTTCACAAAATACTGTTAAGTATTTTGTGAAAAAATAAGTTATTTTAAAATTAAAAACTTCAAAAGAAAACCATTAAGTTGAATTACTTAATATGAAAAAATTTAAACTCTTAGGTAGGACCTTAAGCTGAATTAATGAGCTGCATATATTCAGGGTCGTTAATTATTATTTTATGAATTAACTTAAAGGAATTTTAGCTCAGTTTTATCAATTCGTTCAAATATATTTCTATTGCCTAGTTGTCAGCCCGTCAAATAAAATACATAATGTACACCAATGATTCTATTCAAGTGCATGATTTACATTTTGAATTAGATAACAAATTAAATTAAGGGTATAAATTATTTTCTAGATAAACAACCTCGCGCTCCAGTAACAGTGATTGCGTTATTAAGTTAGCCAGATCCCAGAGGTCATATCACGAACTTGAAACTGCAATAATTAAAACTCAGGACGGAAAAAAACAATTTATAACATTAGTAATCTAGGCAGGATGCGAGTGAGCCGGGGAGCGCTTTGCCCACTCAAGAAATAGTTTGGTCGACTAAGTTCCTCTTCACCTCGATAGTGGTTCATACTCTCATGTTCCCTACGGTAACTCTCACGGTTAACGATAAGCTGCAGTCCTCGAACCTACAATGGTCGATAAAACCTATTACAAACTAACTGAAAATTTTTAGGAAATAGCAAAGATTCGAAATATTTGTTTCGATTACGTCAAAGTAAAATCCCACATCCTAACCCAATATTTTGCATGCTACCCAGAAAGTTGCTAAATCCTTCACTTATTCCACTTCATTTTCGACAATCCGTGAAAAATCACTGCTCAAACTTTTAATGTATCCAAATAGGTAAACAAATAATTTATGTAAATGATTATACACATATTCATTTATTATTTACACTTATTTTTGGTGTTTATTTATTTTCATATGAAGTATTTTATATCTACAAAAATGTAAAAAGTTAATTTTTAATGACCGTACTAACAGGATGTCACAAAACCAATGTGTTGATTCCAAAGAAAATGGTGCCTCCCCACATAGAAAATACTGATCCGAATCATCATGAAATCCACTCGTTAATCACTGCAGCTCTATACTCTGACAAAGGGAATATTCTATTGTATATCCATCCCCAACACAAATTCAACAGATAAATGAAACTGTAGAAGTATTAAGAGATTTTTGATTATCCGATTAA
This sequence comes from Calopteryx splendens, assembly GCA_002093875.1. Classification (NCBI taxonomy): domain Eukaryota; kingdom Metazoa; phylum Arthropoda; class Insecta; order Odonata; family Calopterygidae; genus Calopteryx; species Calopteryx splendens. Next base: position 1,391,496 of record LYUA01000062.1, on the reverse strand, counting down.
AAACAATAAATTGTAAATGTTTGAACATTTATCATCGCGATGGATAAATTTTCTGCCCACAAAACTAATTTTCTGCACTAAATAAGCCTGAGATATTTTTAAAAAGAAAAAATAAAATTCGTTAAAAATCCTAAGATTTCATGAATCTTTTATTATTAAAATGATGCCATTTATTTTATTCTAATCTTCTTTTAAATTTGCCCTTAATTCCATTGGTTGTAACTTTATAAATTTCTTAGCTCTTTTTAATTTTTGTTATTAATTGTTCAGTTATATTGTTGAATTATATTTATTTTTATTACATAGTGTAAATAAATATGTGAATGTGTTCTCTTATATTCAACATATACCATGTATATGAATTTTCCCTATTATTGGTCATTTTCATTGCCGGTGAGTGGCCGTTTTTTTTTCTTGCTATTTTTTTGAAGCATGTATGCCATTTTTTACATTGCTAGTTTGGTAAATGAAGTTCAAGTAATATGAAATAAGCTAAAATAATTTAATCTTATCTTGAAAGAAGATTGACTTCGAAATGCGTTTTTATGCAAATCCAAATCCGCTTATGCAGCGTACTCCAGAAGATTGGAGAGTGAATAAAGTAAATTAAGAATCTCCAGTAATTCATTTTGTGGCAGTAATAAAGACCAAGCAGTCTTAATTAATCGGTTGTTCGCCTCATTATTCCGATTGAGGATGGGAAGAGAAAGCAGATTCTGAGAGAATTCCTTTTATTCCTTCTGTTGAGGAAAATCTCGTTCGGTGAATAAAAATGAAATCCTATTAAACCATCTGGTGGAAGAAGATTGTCCTTTGAGACGCTGAAATTAGGTACCTGAAATTTCTTGGCTAAGCCATTTCTCAGTCAACAGTAACGACACTTCATGATAGCATGTTGGAAATAGTGAACTTTAGGAAGAAAATAAAGTAGCTATAACTTTTATTTAAAGATAATTTTTAAATAAATCGACTGCAATTTCCGCCAGTCAACTATTTCTCTAAAATGCCAGCATTATCTAATATTGAGCATATTTTTCCGCCGTCCAACAGGAAATCGCATTTTCGTACGGATCAGAGGATGTGACTGAACCTCCGCTACAGCATACCATTACACACTGTAATACGCTATAGCACTCTGAATATAAACTTAGCAGATTCAATGTGTCAGTTCTGGATAGCCATTAAAGTAAGACGCTTTGTATTTCTATGCACCATAAACTTCTCCTGAGCCGCTGATCTTTCCTGCCAAATACCTATTTCTCGAATTTTATAAGCTCTTCCCAATCGGCTAACGATCACGTAGCTTTTCACAAAAACATTTGTGATAAATGACACTTGAGCTAAGGGAATTTTACAATAATGATCGATTTCTTTACTCTTGAAATAAAGATGCGGAGAATTATTTGTAGGAGTAATTTTGGGTGTATAAGATGAAGCCACCCTAAACTGATATACACCTATATTAAATCACAATTCAAACTGGAGGCGAATCTGCGGCAAGAGGGAAAGCCAGTGAGTACGTAACACTTCCTGATGGGAATTGGAAAAAAAGAAATGTGTACAATTTTCCTAGACTAACATTTCATTTCAGAGTAAAAGCATTTATTGGAATATCAAAACTTCTTTATTTTTCCTTTAGTAACGGAAATGTTTGGTTTTCATTTGAAACTTTTTACGGCTAAGCTTTTACTCATAGGTATTTAGCTGCGCATAATTCATTTCATACAAGATGTGAACCCACCTGTGCTTATGAATAGTTGGCACAAAAATTCAGAATAGAGTGAAATATTTTCTATGGAGATTACTTAGGCTCTAAATCACCGTAGCGATACTTCTAAATTTACTATGACAACTTTTAGCGAATTTTGATTCTCCGTTCAGCTTTCTTGAGGTTATAAATGAAAATTTTCTCATACGGATTCAACGTAATTAGCGCCAACTGTTAAATGAAGTTTGACAAGAGCGAGATAGAATTAATCTCCAGCCTTTAATTTCCCTCTACAGACAATAATTTTAACAAAACCTAACTCAACGCTTGCTTTCCTTCAAAGCGAGCGAAGGTACAAGAGTTCCAATTTTTTTTTAAGTTTTCGAGCCCCGTTCACCAAGATTCCTGCCTAATTAATCAGAGGTTGCATATCGCTTAGACTTAATTATGCAAAACGTATCATACTCGTCATTTCATAGATCAATGCTTACTTGTCTTGAAGATGTCATCAATCTATGACGAAGTCCACGAGCAACATTACGGAAATTGAAAAAAAAATAATCAGGTTAATGATAATGAAAAATTTATTTTCCTGGGAACAGAAATATTCATGGTATCTATGAAATATTCTGAGGAACAATATCATGCATCTTATAAGCAATTATTCCCAGATGTGCAAGAGAAACCAACAAATTAGTTTTTGCAGCCGGAGCATTATTTAAGCATTTCACTTGATTAAACTTTGAAACCTACAGGACAAGCCTGAAGTTTCATTACAAAAATTATAGAGAGAAAACACAGAAAATTAAAATCCACGCAATCGAGAACTACACTTGAGTTAGCCCGCTAGCGCTGCCTACGCGAGATTGGTCGCCAGGACATGAAAAATACGACGGTTATAAAATACCCGGGAATCCATATTAATTATCGTGCTAGTGAAGAAAATCCCTTTTAAGTTTAAGGTCCATCCTTGATCTCCTCTTTTTTCTCCCTTTGCAAAGTCGCCTCCCGTCACGAAAGAGAAGGGCCACTCCAATTACGCAAGGAGATTATTCCCTCCAGTGCGGAGAGGAGTGGGACGAATGCGGAGGGAGGGAAATGGAAATAAGAGGGGAGCGGGAGAAGAAGAAGAAAAAGTAGGAAGAAAGGCAAGGCGCCATTTCGCAGCGGGATAGCCGGGACGACTATCGCAGGCCATCCACCACGGTGACCGAAATTTTTGCCATCCCTGATTCATGGCGCGCTACTCACATGTGTGTGCATTATTTTATCTCACGAATCCCCGTTTGCTATTCCGCGGAACGTTGATGATGAGAACCCGGTCTCAGTTTTAAACTTTATCATTGGGCGAAACATCGCCCCCTCCCCCACTTCCCCCCCAAGGGGCAATGGGTGCGCCTAGGGATTACCTGCAACGTCCACGGCCAGAGCTGCTCCCATTTCATGTTTCAGTGCCCCAGTCCCATCGAATGACCAGACGCATTTGTTGAGCTCAGAATGTATAACGCCAAAGGTGTGCAACGAGAGCGGTGATATTCTCCGTGGAAAATCCTCCTCGTGCAAATTATGGGTTTTCGGAAGCGTTAAAAAAATAAATTCTCAGAAATTGCACATTTCCAATTATAATTGTATTTTAAGCAAAAGAGCCGTATTCAGAATCAACTGAAGGGGGAATTTAATCGGAAATATGGATCATGCATGGCTCTACATTGGGATCTATTCCTGGGATATTTTACATTTTAATATGCTTTCCAGTAACAACGGTTAAATAAAACCGAATGCAAATGTACACCAGAGTTAAGAACATATTGACATCTATTCAAAAGTATGCGTTATCAGCAGGGTGAAGGCCACAAACCTTTAAAATACGTTATAAATGCACAATTCTGCAGCATTACGAACCATGCGCTAGTGAAGACACTCTGAGCCTATCGTAACTTATAATTATTGATCGTGCCTTATAAATATTAAGAATACCTACCCATGCCTAGCGAGAAAAATACGTCTTTTAGATACACTTCTCCATAAAGAAACAACTGTTTAATGGGGACTCGTCTTTTAATTATTAAGCAAAAGAAATGTATCAGTCCCCAAAATGTTTTAGAATCGTGCTATTAAGTCCGACACATTATATAAATTCAATAATACAGTCGACTACCTTCTCAAACGAAAAATTTATTGATTTAAAAATAAATTAATACGGAGGACAATTATTGTCACCACCTTCTATTTCAAATGCCGACATCCCTCATCACAAAAAAAACCATCACGACTGATTATCAACTTAAAATACAATTCCACTATAGAAAAATACAAATATAAGGTAACAAATAAAAAATAAGAACAGATTAACAAACAAAAAACTCCAAATAAATCATTTATCCCAGCGCAAATATGCTCAAAAAATCTAGATAACTTATGCCGTTATTTCTTTTTAAAATGGCCAAATAAATAAACAAATGGAGAAAGTAGTCATGAAGGAATGAGGAAACACTAACAAAAATTACACAAATGCTAAAAAATGTTACAACGGAAAATAAAATATTGAAATGCATTTCCTTCCATGGTGCCCACGGCTTCTATAAAAAGAGAACACTAAGCGGCACAGAAAAAAATACTTGGATCTAATTTTAACCACAGAATATGGTTTGCTCGTATTCAGTTCTTAACATTTTTCAGTAATTTTCCAAATTAAGCTTACAATTACAGGGTGTTCCAGATTGTTACTTATTGAACAAAGGATTAACGAAAAGTTGTAACCACATAGGCAGAGTAGCATAAGAGTATTGTGTTAATGCTAACGGAGCCATATGTAAAATCTAAAATCAAATTAAAAAGTTCCAATGTGTGCTTTGGCTCATTATGAGAAAAAAAACTAGTTCAGAAGAACACATGTACGAAATTTACTTCGTGTTTGGCGTCAAACGGTGTAGTTTAGGCATGAGAGGAAGAATAATGAAGAAAGCAGATTGGAAGAAAAAAGGGGATAGATGGATCTTGGCCATAAAGACGATCGCAAGAGTTTCATAGTCATTTAAAAGGCACTTGAAGTTTAAAGAAGCCTTGATTTTTTTCAAGAAGAAGACGTTAGTCATCGCGACTTCCTCATTGGTCAGGTTTTAAAAATAACGGCGTCCCAAACCAATGGGTTCTACGTGCATGGAAACGGAGTGGAAGGCTATAAACAACGACGAAAAAGCACGTGAACCAAAATTAGCTATCGGCCACTGGACCAGGGCGATAATAAAAATATTTCAAAATATATAATTGCTAGAAGGCAGAGGCCGGGATCGTTCGTAGCACGAATAGACTGCCTTGAAAAAGCAAACCATCGTTACTGCGGATAAAGTGGTTCTCGAGGGTTACGGAGCACGAGTGAGATATATTTGCCCCCACGATAGTCCCAACACTACGGAAATTATCACCGCTAAAACGCCTCTTCCTTCCGCGACTCAAGAAGGGAGGAGAAATATAGGTGCCAAAAATATTTCCAGCCTTACGCAACAGAATGTCTTTCAGATGAAAAAATTCATGCTCACAAACCTTCCGCCCCACGCTCTACGGAAATAGTTTCATCCCCAAATAAAGGGCACCACTAGTCAAAAGACAAAATTGAGATATAATATTGAAAAATTACATTCTAACTATACCCATATCATTCCAAATGCTACGTTGGGATGAAATACCCATAATAAACAATATGTTAATAATTTTTCCTGGGGGGTTCCTGGGGGGAGATATTACCGGTCACCATCCGGTGGTCCGCGAGAAACTTTTGGTATAGGTTTTGCCAGTGAGTTTTCAGACAGTTTGGCCACGGCTGGTCTAGAAAGTGGAATCAAAAGCACGAAGCATTTTATTAGTACCAAAATAATGGGTATTAAGCGGAAACGTCGGAGCGTTCGGTTTAAGCCCATTTGGAAGTTCGCGTTAAAGGAAAATATTAAAACAATATACATATAATTCTACTCTATGCATGCGGTTCTTAATTATGACAATTAAATTTCTTTCGAAAACATTTTAACATGACGTGTACCCGCATGCTTCATTTGATAAACGATTATGTTTCGGCTTTTTACACCCTATATTTGGCCCCATTGTAGTGTTTCCCTTCCCCGCCTCCCTTATTTCGATGGAAATTTTGAAAATTTCCATGCATTCAAAAAAAGCATTTGAATTTAAACATTAAGTAATAAAATCTAATTAATATTTTTATAAGTACCAATAAAGGAACAGCATTTGAATGCATAAAAATTCTGAAAGAAACCGAAAGAATATTGACAAGAACAGACAAATACAACGTTTCCTAAACCAACCGAGGAGACGTTTCATCACACAAAATAGTAACCATAATAAAATAAATAGTTCTTGCATAAAAAAAACAATACCTCTACTTTCAGCAGCGTGCATGGATTATTTTCTTCGTTGTCACATGGAAGAAAAAAACGAGGTCAAATCACCAGCAATCAGGCAGGCAGTGAAACATCTTGCTCAAAATTGGACCAGTGTCCTCTAATTTGTCACTTCTATTTTCACCGCATCCATTTGCATTTTTAAATGGCCGTACAATTCAATTCAATAATCACATGGATACTCAAATGGCCGTAGACATGACACAAAGTAGCCGTCGTCGTATGCATAGCGCCACACTCCATGAGGTTAAAACGAATGTTTTAACGCTCTGGCATTTGGCATTTTCAAAGAAAATACCGGTTATGCCAAGAGTGTGACAATGTATGCATGATAATCGGTCAGGACATCTAGTTCAAGCATTTAAATCGTATGCGGTCTAGGATGTTAGTGACCGTCAATGAAAGAATAATAATATTTCAACTGAAAAAATACTTTTTACCAACGCAAATTTTAAACAATGCTGCTTTGATACGTTAAGGAATGTGCTCTAATATCATGGAATTCCACCAAGTGACGCTGTTTTACCATTGATTTGATTAAATACGAGTACAGTGCTGATCGATCTCCCTGCACCACCAAATATAACTCAATTCCAAGATGTCTGATAAGTTCAATCTGTTGTTTTGTAATACCCATTTATGTTAATTAATAGATGAGGAACGAGTTTACTCTCCTATACGGACTTCGTCTTTTGACATCTACGCTTCACACACCTTGTACCGGAAAGAGTCCAATTCTTCTTGATCTTTTCTAGTAAAAAAAATTGGTTTCTCCTCCCCACGCATGACTCCGAGGAAGTCAGTAATCATCTTCTACGGGTTTCCTATTTTTTACGAATGCGACAGTAGTTGCATGCGTCCTTAGCAAACATGTCATTCAGAAAGGATGTTATAATTTTATCTGTATCTATAAAAGATGCAACATGACAGGTACATATTTCCATGAACACTGCAACTATGGAATGACTATTCCATGGATTGCATCTGGATCTTGATTTTGACTACAGACCGTATGAGGCATGAATACCCTTGTTTCTTTAAAGCCCTTGGAAATTCACAGGACGTTTTGGGCAGATTTACTGTTTAAGGCACTCCCCCGGAAAACGAAGGAACAATCTTCGGTCCCCCGGTTTAAGCGAATCATTTTTACGCCGTGAAATCCTCACATTTGAATTTTATTTAATATTTGATTTATTTTCTTTATTCAGTGGATATCCATGAACTGCATAACACCGTTCATTTGAAAAACGATTTCACGATCACGCCACAAGTGTGACAACAGTGAGTCTTTTCGGAGCACCATAGGAAATAATGTTTGAAGCAACTCATTGTGAGAGACAGGGCAGGGCACTTTTTTTTCCATTTGTGTCCGACGTAAATGGACTGGAGACGGGCAAAGAGTGAACAGATCCCACGGTCGTCTGAAAGTTCCAGCTTCATATCCGACTCCTTCCCACCGCCAGCAGAGAAAGAGAAGGAGACACACACACACAAAAGGTCTTCGACCCGGACACATGCATACAAAAACAAACGCACGCGTCATGGCGTGAGGAATCCCGAGCAAGACCACATTTTGATGAGGGCGGGGGGAGGACTTGGTGATCACGTATTGTATTTATCCTAACGGTAGCATGGGAGGGATTAAAATTACCTAGGTGGGGGCGCAGGGAATGGTAGGACGGAGAGGACACGGACCAAAATCACGGCACGTTGACCGTAGGAAGGCCCAAAAAGTTAGTGAGGCAATAAAGAAAAGAGTACGTACGCAAGATTAAAGAAAAAAAGTCGTAGGGTCAAACATTATTACTTTTTACGGCCCAGGCAGAGGAATTAAGGCGGGAAAAAATATCAAGGCCGGAAACGAGTTACGGTAGCTCCTTCTTTTCCACCCCTCCCAATGCTGGACTTTTACTGAAATGGATTCCCGTCCTACATTTAAATTACTCAGCAATTACCGACCCCGCTGGGCTGGGAATTTTTCTCATGTTCGCGAGAGGAAAAGAAGAAAGCGATTTAAAGAGGCAGTCGGTCCCGTGTTCCTTTTCGTGCGTTGCAAAACATTACCTCGCGTCCTTTCCCAGCCTCTTCAACGATCCGTCCAAACTTTTTTTTTAGACGAGTCCGCCAGCCAATTAGCGGAAGGGTCGATTTCTTTCTCTTCAACTCGAACGTCTCTACGCATCGAGAAAAAAGTGGCTATCGAAAGGGGTACTGCCCTACCAACGACAGTTGACGATTCTGTGGCCAGATAGGCTGATTAGTAAGTAGGCAATTGCAAAATCAGCCCACGTGATTCGGTGTAAGACAAAGGCTACTTTTATAACTCAAGTAGTGTGCTCATGAGTAGATAATCGAAAATAAACAAAATACTACTGTAAACTATCGCTGATTGACACTCGCTCATGCGATGCTGAGGCATTAGACAGTGAATTGCATCGTTTTACATGATAAACTGAAATGTAAACGCGATTATTCGACGACAATTTGAGGTGCGCAAATTTTTATTTCAAATGTATATAGACAAATATTTTTTATATTTAAATAACGCAGCAATTATCGACCACGGTGGGCTGGGAACTATTTAAATATATATCACAAAAATTTTCTATTCGACGTGGATAGGGACAGGGGTCTTCGAGTAACAATGACTATAATACATCGTCACAACGTGGAGAATGAATCTTCAGGACAGACAGGAGTTGACTCGTGACAGGTCGATTAATATCGAATCGAATTCCTAATCGACTCAAATTTGAAGGCGGATCGCCTTAACGTATTTAAAACAGTCATCAACTGATTGCAGTGCTAGCAGTGCAGAACTAGCTCAAAAAATTTTCGAAAATTAAATAAATTTGCTATCATCACAGGTAACCTACCTATCAAAATTTAGGTTTTGGAAGTTATCTAAAAACTGTCACATATTACGTGAACTTCCTCCTGTTTACCCTAGATTATTCCTTACCTCAGTTCTCCGTACTTCTTTCCTGCTTTCATGGCATCCAAAAAGCCTAGTCCCTCCCTATTTAATAATTGAATAAATTAATAACTTTTTTAAGTAAGAAGACGACAAATAAAAAGTGGAATAATTACGCTGTGCGCTAGCCCAATCCAAACAAGTAGATTAAAGTGATCACATTTACTCGGATGGCAAGTGGGAGGGCGGCTAATCCATCCGATGTTGAACTAGGCCTCGATCGATAGTAAATTCGCATAAGAGCATGAGTATGGTGCACATGAAAGCCGACCTTGCGACGAATGCGAATTGCGGTGTGAATCTGAAGCTGCGACGCAAATGCGACACGAAATACGGCCTATTCAATATTCCCTGGGAAGTCGATGCTCCGTAACTTCTTATAATATTCAAATTCCATCCAACTGCGACGACCGAATTCGATGGCACAACCCTCAGCATAGTAAATAAACTCCCGAAGTGAAACGCTTGATCGAAGTTAACCGGTTTATCAACTTGATTGCGTGGCTGTTGAATTTAAAATCATTTACGATAAATGCGTGCGATGCGATACGTATGTACGAATACGATAAATTTATCAAGGCCGTGTAAGTAAGACAATAAGAGAGCGGAAAGATAGGTGAAGAGAAACCTAAAGGGCGTCGGAATTGGCCTAACATTGATGGGGCCTCATCCATGCATGGCCATATATTGAGGACAAGGGTCGAACGTCCTATCCGACGGACGGTGCAAAGATCTCACTCTTTACAAAGCTTCTGAGGAAGAGTATTGACCAAACTGAAAATATTTTATCTTATAAATTAGTCGAACCGAGGACCTCGGCATCGAAGTAGCCAAGAATGTTTAAGAAAAGAACACAACCTTGTGGCCTAGTTCCATTTCGGAATGCGTCGCATTTCCTTGTACATAAAAATCTGACTCAAAAAATATTTATGACTGTTCGTTCCGTTCAAAACGTAAATTTCTTCATCAAGAAAACCAACTTGCACAGACAAGGCGCGATGCTGCTGTTGAAACCGACATTCGTTCGAAAATGTATCACTGTTAAATAAATACGTGAAAATCAAATCGTCAATCCTATTTCAATCATGAAACGAAACACACCACTCAAATAAGCTGATAGGGTTTCTTGACCGCTCTCTCATCTGTTCCGATTGATAGAAAAACAGGGCGTTCGGAAATTCGACCGACAAAATTTTTTTTTGCGATTTTAGATTGGTAAAAAAATAAGTATATATGTCTATGTGAATAAATAGTATCCGTCGATTCGTAACAGAAATAAGGACCGTTGAAATTGTTGATAGAATCGCCCGTAAGTAGGCTAACTGCCCAACTCGGCCATTGACAAAACATGACAGCACGGCGTGAGCCGTAGGGCGAGCACGGCATTGGCGCTCGGCACGCCATTCAATTAAGGTATTACATTTGTGAAAAGCACATTCAATCAAAGGTGTTGCGCAAGGTACGGTCGAACACGGCTTATTATTTTCATTTTTGAGTGCACTTTTCGTATTTCAGTGCGCAAAAACGCTTAATTCTGCTTGATGCGGACTACAGCCACAGATGAATTGACCAGAGAGTGTCCAGGCTACAGCTCACAGAGTAGGCTGCCGATTTTCTAGCAATGACAACGACGAGCTGCGACTTCTTAGTTTGGATTTCACTACGAAACTCCTGATTTCTCGTTGAAATAATAAAGAGGTGAGACAATATCCGATTGATCTTATTGTGGTTATCACGAAGCAAGAGGCAGCGCTTACTGGTATGATATTCGTACGAGTTTCGACACGATTTCGAAATTCTTCGATCCATATCTCGGTGACGAAGCGACGGGGACAATTCATTCTCATCGACATATAGAAATATTTATTTTGGACCACTCAACCTCCTCTAGAATTCGGTCGGTCGAACTACCAAGCACCTTCCTGGCATATGAGGTTGTGGAGGCAGATGAGCGAACGGTGGGGGGAAGGGGGGGGCGCAAAAGCTGAACAAAGCGGTACAGTGAACGATAATGATGAAATATTCATCATAGTGAACTGGATAAGTGAATCGAAATCTTTCTCTCTCTTTCTAAATGAATCGAAATTCTCAGTTCTAATAAACGTCAACCATACCCTATTATACCTTGGAAATCCGTTTTAAGTTCCCTTCCACACACGTGTCCCTCTTAATAATTTCAGTACTGCGTCGGCGGCCCTGCCTCCTCCGCCGGAGGGTAAGGAAGGAGATTGAATGAATGAATATGCTATATGTGGGCGAGTGAGCGGGGGAATGCGAGCGGAGGAGGGAGGTTTTGTGAGCACAAGGCGACATCTGCCGACCGAGCGAGTTTTGAGCCGTCTGTGCTCCCTCGGCGAAGGGTCTGGAGGCGAAACGTTAGGGGAGATACAGAGGGGTTGGTTAAATAGGGAAAAAAAGGAACCCCACCCCCTCTCCCGTCCCTCTCCCCCCCCTCCCCAATCTACGCCCTTCTCCGACAGAAGAAAGGGAACAGAAGAATCATTGAAACCTTGGAAGTGATATTCGGAGAAAAATGATCAGGGGTTGACACGGAGGGCAAGAAAACTAGGCATTTCTCGTTTCCTAAGTACCGCTATTAATTGGCATCATAAAAGGTGTCAGTGATTGGTACCTATGGTAAGAAAACTGCGTACCGGAACAGTAACCAGGGTAGGAATCTTGGTACCGGTACTTAGGGCAATATTTCTAGGTAATTCTCGCTACCTGGTTGAAACCCCTGGAAATGATATAGTAAACTTGCCCTAAAATAAAATCACAGTAATCAACCCGAAGGTCGGTTCGGTAGGTGAGGGTAGAGCACTCCCATTACTAAGCCCTAATACGGCGTGTGAAAATCACACATCAGGGTAAGGAGCCAGTTCCTTTCCCTGTACCGCCTGTGTTTTCCCAGGATGACTTAGTAACCAAAAAATGGTACAAATCTGAGGGTGCTAAGAGGCGTCACCCGGAATCGAACCCAAGCCCTCCGGAATGTAGTCCAGCGCTCTAACCACTGGACTGCCACGACTCTTAAAAATATTACCCTGGCTTGAGAAAAATTACTAGGAGAAGAAAGGGCGTATTCAAATTAGAATTTTTAAGCGAGATAATAAAGTGTTTTTCAAAATAGTTCTTGCCAGTCTCGTATTTTTAGGCTTGTGAGGTTGTGGAGTGGAGTATTTCAAAGGTTATTCCTAATAATCGAAAGGGCATTGAAGGAAGGAACCTAGAGAGAACTCCGGGAAATTAAATCTGACGATAACATGCCCCATCTGGGTTGGCCATCCATCCTATCAAATTCATCGGCTTCAAGTAAAACAACTACTATTGCACTAATTACAACGACTACAAAAATTGCACTAATTACAGCGACGACTAAAAATTACAACGACTATTGAACCAATTACATCGTAATAATATCCTTACCGCGACTAATTTCACCCCCATACCTAATCCTAAAGTTTTGTGTGGAGTGTACTAACGTATGGATGTGAGAATTGGGACACAATAAAAAGAGTGAAACCGCCAAACTTGAAGCTGCAGAAATTTGGTTTTGGAGGAGAGTAACAAGAACTAGGTGGACCGACAGAAAAACTAATGAGCAAGTATTAAATGAAGTTCAAACGGAAAGAGAACTATTGAAAGCAAATACAACAAGGAAAGCAAAGCTCATCGGACTCCTACTCCGGCCTGACAACTTCATACAAAATATTTTGGAAGGAAAAATTCTTGGAAAAAAACTGAGANNTTCATACAAAATATTTTGGAAGGAAAAATTCTTGGAAAGAAACTGAGAGGGCGACGAAGAACTCCCTATTTAAGAGTTTTGGCGACGGAGATGGGATGCAGCTCTTATGATGAAATGAAGAGGACGGCTGAAGACAGAGGCGGTTGGAGGTCGTGGCTGCGGCGACAAGGCTCTAATCCTTTTAAATAAAAAACCTAAGCCTAACCTAATCGTTCCACAAAAACATTTAAGGAATGCACTCCAATGCACTACTAATTGAGGTTGCCTGCATAATGGATCTTCGTCATAAATTTATTTCATGCACTGAAAAATATTCCATAATGCTGCTCAATAAACATATGACTGATAATGTACTTATATAAATACTAG
>LYUA01000062.1:1364261-1377139 GCA_002093875.1 Calopteryx splendens | reverse complement strand
ATGCGAAAAATTCAGTGTAAAAATCATTCGCCTGAACCGGGACTCGAACCAATATAAATTCAATATCCATTACGTATTTTAGTAAAAGAACACTTCGGCTCGGATTGGCAGGGAAGAGGCATTTCCTTATTTTGAATATTTATCAATTCTCAGGAATAAATACAATCCGATAAAGCATTAATCTTGTAGGGGTTCACGGGTTCAATCGGATTAAAACCCGGGTCCTCCCGGTCCCGGGTCTCCCGGTCCTACAGTCAGTAGCCGAACTCTTTACTCCCCAGGCTACCTACCACACTGAATAGTAAAAGGATAACCTCGCCTAATTCCTTAATTGACCAAATAAACGGGAGCAGCGGACGCTTCACGAATCGGTAAACAACATGGCCTACTAAAACTTGCTCGATACTGGACGAAATCACGATCATATTATCAGCCTACTGGGCCAATTGGTGGGTTCGCGGGGTTTGAGGTAAAATGAAGGTTCGCACCAAATCGACTAAATTCGAGTCGACCACAACGTAATAGGAAATTCGCTCACTGGAAATCGTGTTAAGGAATTTCAAAATTTTCGGTTGTGAAGTCTATTACCTAACCGACGGCATCTCACGGCACGATGCGAGAGAGGTTAATAAAATCTAAGAAGTTTCTCCAGGCAATCGCCGCTCGAATTATGAGATTGAAAATTTCTGGAGAAAGAAAATTCAAGGAGATTTGAAAGATATCAAATTACCTTTACTGTAATTTTGTCGCGACTGAAAATTGACAGCCGCTGTTGATTAGCGCTTCGAGGTCAGAGAGTAATTTAATTACAACCAATTGATCTAATTAATTTAATAATTGCCTCCCGTTACATATGATACGGGGTAAAAATAATACCTTATCTAGGATGATGCCGGTGAATTATTTTTTGCATTGCATAATTTCACTCCACTTTCCATAGGTATTATCCGACCCATTAGCATGCTCGGAAAATGCGCGTCAAAACTTTAAATACCATTTGCCTGCTAGTAATGACTTTAAATTTTAAACGATCAATAATTGAATACAAATTTTAAAAATTACTTTGAGAGCTAATTATAATAGATAACTATCAATGTATTTTACTCTTAGGCGGATAACGAACAGATATTATGAGAAAATATTAATGGTATAAAAATTCAACAGGACGACTAGGCCAAAAAACTATGTTGATAAAACATCGTTTGTGTCGCAAACTTAAGAGAGTTTGCACAGCCTAATAATATCTGCGAGTTTTCCAGGCTACTAATTCTTAAATTGCCGCCTCTATGTAAATTCACAGAAAATATTTCATCTTAATATTTTCAGAAGGCTGCCAAAAAAAATCTACTTACGAGTGTGTGGAGCGACTGGCTTTCTCTGTGTCATATCTTTTCCTCTCCCCCTCCTTTTCCCGTCTTCCGTTCGTGCAAAGAGCGACTCCAACCTTGAAATAGAAAGGTTACACAGTTAAAAATTGAAGTTTTACCTTATCCGGCTCGCACCAAAATCTGGAAGCTTCAACAGCGAAAGCTGAAAGTTTCTTGACAAGGCTTCCTAACAAAAAAAATTAATTATTCCTAAAGTATTGCAGACGTTTATTTAAAATGAGAAAGCAACTATGCATATTTTACATAATATATATTAACAAACTATCAAAAACAATTATGAACTTTTTTCTTGAAGCTGATGGATTCGTACTAAATGACATAGGTAAGAGTCAGCGAACTAGATAGATCCAAACACATGCGCTAATCTAATCGCAAAGTTTTCCACACGGATCGTGAAAACAATCATACAGATGGATTGCTAGAGAGACATCACCTCAAATGTCTAATAGAGTGTAGGTGCTAACGTCAAAGTATTTCCTGAAATTGCAAACGAATAGGTTTCTCCTTTAATAACTCTAATTCAATACAAAATGATGGCATAGTGAATTTGCATTTAGTAAAATACATGCCTAAAGTGACACATATTTTCGTTCTACGATTAAAATACAAGGGTGCACGAGCTACTAATACGAATTACTGGTACGCTGCTACGAGTACGAATTACTGGTATGGAACAGGGAATGGACTGGCTCTCCAAGCTGGAATACATGATATCACGCACTCCGAGGCTTAAATCAGAGCTAACTAAAATACTGGCGCTTTCCAGGTTTAAGTGACTCACCTGCCAAACTAAACGTGATGATTATAGGAGCAGCTATTAAGAAAATTACGGCGCAGGTTTTTTTTAACGACAACAAAATAGGAAAACACCATGCCACCAAAAAAAAAGCTAATCTGTTCTCACGAGAATGAATTTCAACATGAATCACATTGGAGTGTACACAAAAAGACTATCGACCCATATAAAATTGAAATCGTATCACTTTCGTGAGTAATTTCACATGCGTGAATTTTGAGAACTGAGGTGGAATTTTTTCGGAGAGTTTTCGGCTTCAGAAGAAACACGCTCATGTAATTTGCTACCAACATATTGATACACCGATACACTAGTGATGCAATATCCAGTGGTGCATTCGCACAAACAGACACTTTATGGATTCACGTTACACTTACAAACGTTTACCCACGGGTGATAACGAACAACACTGCAGATTACTTTGAAGTCGAAACCTGCGTAGTGACAAAATGGAATTGTGGAAAAACCAAGTGCGCTTATCTTTTTGCTGATTTATTTTGTTATACCAGGCGTATACCAGGTTATGCAGTTGATTTGACAAAGGAGGGTGGGGAAAATTCGACGCTCGGGTTATATTAGGACACGCGAATGATCATCCGGCCGTCGCCCTGTAAGGAACGCGCCTTAGGAGAAGCATGTAGTATTTTGTATTACTCTTTAATGCACTCGTGGTAGTACTACTTGACACGGCAAAGAGTACTATGATAGTTTTCGTATCAAATCTTGTATCGCTCGACGCATGCGATAGAGCATTAGTACTTCATTGAATATAGCCAACTGCATCATCGACATTTATGCAAGAATCGTCGCGTCGTCAGGAGGAACATAAATTTCCATTCACCCCAAATTCTGTTAATTTTTATGAAATTCGTGAAGCTCATAAAATTTCGAGTGTGAAAATATTCCCATTTATAAAATTATATTAGAACGAAATTACGACACGCCGAAAAACCACAATGATATAAGGGCCTAAATTAGAGTCAGGAGTTTCAGGCGTACATTTTGAATTTTTTAAATTTCTGAATACGCTTAGTTGTTTGCTACTTCAACGGGGAATTTACATGAAGCTACCGTATAGTACCGAAAGCTTTTTAATGCATTTTTAACTAACTCCAAACAAAACCACGATCTCCATCCCGAAGGTCGTTTCGGTGGGAGAGCTTAGAGCATAGGTGTAATCTCAGTGCCGAATGTGCCACTTTTCACACGTCCCACGGTGTATGAGATTATGCTAGGGTTTCTTTTTATGCTAGGGTTTCTTTCCGTGCACCAAAAATCGTTCCCCATAAAGTTCTAGTGCCCGAAAAATCACGGAGGCTTAGGTTTAAGGGCATCACCCGGATTTGAACTTTGAAGCCCAAGGTCAAGTAGCCATACTAGATCATTCTAAAGCTGCAGTGCGGCGCTTTGCGTTGTGCAGCTGATTTGACAAAGGAGGGTGGGGAAAATTCGACGCTTAACCCGGGTCGGTAGGCTGATGGAACCAACTCCGCCTCCGATCCCCATCACAAGTGAATAAGGGTGCTCGACAGCCGCCCTCCATTCTCTCGCCCAAAGTGATCCGACAAAGACGCAGCGGAAGGCGCGACCGCTGATAGATAAGCGTTTTAAAACTAACGAGTGTTGCATGCTAGACCTACGCCTACCCAAGAACGTTGCAGCTTTACACGTCCTGCTGCCACAGTACAAAACTGTTGAACTGTTGCACTGTTACAAACTTTTGATTTTTGAACGTAAAAATCCAAACATTGTGCTCTCCTTATTGAATTTAATCCCATTACTTCCAGGTTCTTTCATTACCCAATTACTACACACAATTATTACGATACATAAATTATGAAAAAGAGTAAATATATCTATTTCAAAACATACCGCTAGTAGACTACCACACCGCCTATAAATATCTTCAACTGAACTCTATATTGTTTTAACAAAATCCAGATGTAAAGAGCTGTTATTTCAATTAAAATCTATTTATTTTCAATTTCAAGCGCATGCGAACAAAACTGTCCTCCAGTTAAATAGCATCTCCTTTCCAAAGAGGTATATTTCTCTTTTTCAAGAGATTTGGAACTATGACTGGAGAGAGTGAGAGAGAGCGAGCACCGTGGGTGGACAAGAAATGGATGATACGTACGCATAAACAGGAAGGAGTCAAGGATGGGAAGTTGATGGAAGACGCCACGCCGTACCCTTCTTACATTCGCCTTTTGTTTATCACTTTTTTTTCTTTAAATCCTTAAACAGTGGAAAGATTCCGTTGCTCCCGCTCTCATGTGGCACGTGCAATGGGGTGCAACCTTCTCCTCATAAGATTTAAAAGAGGAGCGAGGATGAAAAATCGCATTGCGTCGAACAATATATTCTTTAAGTGGTTTTCAAAAGCACATCATTAGAGACTTTTTTAACGGCTTCTTTGATCAATCCTCATAGAAGTTTTAAATTCAATTTCGTTAATTTTTCATGCATCCGTGGGCAGCGTTAACTTTTGTGTTTATATAGATATGAATAACAAAAATGAAAGAGGTTTGAGGCGAATACAATAAAAATGGATCATAGGTGTTAGTTTTTCTTCTAGCTATATTTCCCCCTAGGACAGATTCAATGGAATTGTTGCATCCAGGCTCCATCCTATCCATTGCTTCCCTCTATGAAGATACGTGCGTTATTCCCCCCTTTATATCCATCAGCATGACAAAAATCCTTCTGCCTCTTCCTTTCATCCCATAAATTGAGCCTTCCATGATGGTCTCATTGCATTCAGTCCCTCCTTAAAATGTATCCCTTCCAGCTTGGCTTCCTCCTCCTAATACTTTTCAACACTCCTCCTTCCTCTCCAAAACTTTTCAGTACCTCCTAATTCGTACTCCTGCGGATCTAACTTATCCCCTCTATCCTTCGCCACAGCCACTTTTGAAAACTTTCAACTACTTTTCTTCTTTCATCCTCTAGTCCATTTTTCAGATCCATACTGAACAACACTCCATATGAACAACTTAGCAACGCATTTCCATAATTATATGTTTATACTCTTTGCTTTCAAAGGTTTTCTGAACTACCTGAATGGAGACTTTCCTTCCCGTGCCCAAAAATCCAATTCAGGTGATAATCCCTCCCAGGTAAGATTGTACTTGCTCAATTTTCTCCCCATCTGACTTAGTTTTTAATGGAATTTCCTTGGAAATATTCATCACCCTAGATGCTTACTTTTATTCCGTACTCCTCTATTTTCCTCTCAATCTCCACCATCACGCTACGTAACTCTTCCCTTTCTCCCAGGTAACACAGCGTAGACTGCGTTTATGCATATCCCATTGAAGAGTTGCTCTTCCCATTTAAACTCAATGGAAAAAACCTACTCGTTTAGTTCACCAGCAGGGTTTGATGAAATGTGCGCAGCAATTTACACACATAAGCAAAGTCCGTTCTTCATCAAACCTCCATAATATGAAATATTTCCACCGAGTTCAGCCTGAGACTGTTTCTTGCGTTTAGGAAACTACGAGCAAAATCATGAAAATCGGACGTTAGTTCTTCGACGGCGATGTCGGCCTGTTTCGTTTCACATGAACCGGAAATACGAAATCCACTTAAATCTTACGATCTGGTGGATAGAGGATTCATATTCCATTTATAATCGGTTTAATAGAAAGTCTATCAATTTCACCAAAATAGCGCCCAATTTTTTTTGTGTTTAAAAATAAAAAAATCGACAGAGTCCTTTTCTTCGGGAAATACAACTAAAACCTCAACCGTCGTCGTAAGCATAGCATAGGTGTCCAAATCCTTCAGTGGAATAAACGCGCACTGGCTTTCTTTTGTTAGTCAGCACCCACTCTGTATTGCATGCATTACATGCTTACCTTAACAATTTTCAGGGTCTCCCGAAGGCGGCCCGCACCTTCCCTTTGCAGCTACCTCTCATTACTACATCCGTTTCGGGTTCTTTTATATATTTTTTGGTATATAGTACGATAGGGAATAATGTCGGCTCAATGACTCTTTTACCGTCATCCAAGAGCGAGGATCCGAGTTTTTATAATTGAAGGGTGAGATTTTTTTGACAACTACGATCCCCCTAATTGAATTTTGTGGGAATAAATTTCAAACGTGGTACGGCGTCCGTCGGAGGGGACGTTATAACGCTTTTCCTCCTTTACTATTGCAAAATATACTTATTTTGGACGCCGGGTTTCCCTCCGCCTCTCTTCTCCCCAATTACACGCTGAATACATACCCATCTATCTCAAATGACCCGAAAGTCAAGTTGTTCCCGCCGCAATATCCGCTTTCAGGTTAGACCACTTAGCAAATGCATTCGAGCGATCACTCAGATTTTTAGTAGCACGTGGTTACGCCAGAATCTGCCTGGAGGATTCGAATTTAAATATTTACACTCATAAAACTTTGGTATGAATTTTAATATTTAGTTTCCCATAGCTATTGGATCGGTGTGTTAGTCTAGGGGCTAAAACGCCCAGCAACTTATCGAAGTGTTCTTGGTTCCTACATGCCCCCTGGGCACTTCCAGCTAAAATACAGATGGTGTGGTTTTCTGGATACCAGAAATTTGCGGGAAATTGCACGTGGGAGAGGGAACGGGACTCGACTCCCCGTTTCCCAAGAAATACTTGAATTTCTCACGCAGTTTTTTATACTGAACTCCTTATTTTCCATTTATCTTTCCTTGGGGAACTTTTTGTCAGCATAAAACAATTGGCGATAGAGTTTATTAAAGCAGCTTTGGTTACTTTTCTCTCAATCAAAGAGCTCAACCAAGTACCGTCGTAACTACGAGATCGAAAAAAAGGGTCATTATTGACGGATGAGGTATCATTGTTCTTATCTTTGGACCACTCAAGCGTTTAAGCAAACGATGAATCACTTTTGGCCCGGGAAGAGAAAAGTGCTGAAAAACGCTGTCGACGGCGATCCGATCTGCATCCAAACTCCCATTGAAGAAGAAGGAAAAGTTCCCAAGGTTGCAAATGATATGGAGATTCGGCAGCGGACTGGAATGGAACAAGTGTCGAGGAAAAATCGGACATCGGAATGAAAAAATCACGCCACGCCAAACGAACTCTGGCTCTCCTGAGACGTCCGGAGCAGATGAAAAGCTTGACAAGACGCGCGGACACGGAAAGAGACACCCTTCCTAATCATGCTGACCATCATAGGAAGAAGCGTGAATGGAACCGGTTGGAAAGACGGAGAAGGAAAGGCAAAAGACGCGGCATCACCCAAACAATGACGAATCGCAGCGTCCCCCGCCTCTAAACCCCCCACGCTTCTTCTTTATCTCGAGAAATGGGCCGCGAAACACTAAGGAAGGCTACTCGGGGCTGATTCCCAAGGCCTTCGCGAAAGAAAGAAATTCGGCGCATTTCACTCTGCTTCTGTGCAGAAGGAAAAAAAATTGGGAAAAGGGAGAAGCATAATAGAGATGATAGATAGCGCTTGGCTCGCAGATGGAGCATTAAAAAAAAACGTGTTTGGAAAGCGCCACCGATGCCCGAATGGCTATTTAATTAAGCGCCGAAAGAATGGTCGACTTCCCATCACGTGCGAGAGAACCGAAGCGCCCGCAGCAGACAGAATGCGTATGGACTGAATCATGCGATGGGGCCAGAGCTCCGGTGAAAGTTCATAATGTTCCCTTGCTATCCCGTCAAGAATAAATATGGGAGGACGTCTTTCATAACAGTACCTATCTATATAACGACCGGGGGGTTTAGTAGGTAGAGGGGAATGAAAAAAAAAGAAGAATGAGGGGCACACAACGCGGCGTGACCTGCTTGTTCTGTTGAGGTCGGACATGTATGTCACCCCCCCACCCCCTCCGCGAGGATTGGTTTAACTGTACCGCGGAAGAACAATGGCTCGTTTGGTCCTAATGGTGCCGTAATTCGATCGCAAATCAAAAGGTGGTGGGGTCTCCAAGCGACGGCGATGAAAGAGAAAGCGCGAGCGTTATTTCTGGCATCGCTAGCCGCGAGCGCATTGTCACGTTCATATTTTTAGGTTCCCGTCGGAGCGGATGACATACCACCGCAATCATCGAACGCACTGAATCAATCCTGTGATGTGAGTGGGATAACGAAACAAGGCTTGTAATATAGACAAAAGATTATTCTCATCTATATATCCCTCCGTTCGTCCTAGACTGTCAGTTTAACGTCCTTAAGCACATGGAGAGAGGGCATGACCATCAAATAGGGTATCCTTACGTCGTTATTCATACGTCGCTTTGCGTGTTTATTTTTCTTGCATTATCAAATTAAATCGCTTAGCCTAAAATGGCATTCACTCTTGCTAATGGCCTTCAGAGCGGCAGCGTGCAACTCTTGCCGAAGAAAGTTCACGTAAATGGATGGATAGATAAATTCTTACTCTACTGTGGGGATAGTGCGTGAGAAACAATGGACAGTCTGTGGTGGGATGAAATCACGCAAAACCTCCTTATCAGAACTCTAATTAATACTATACACACCCTACTTCATTATAGAAAAAACAAAATAAATAATAACTAAAAATTACGTTACAAGCTGTAACGATAAATTATCAATTTGAAATAAATTTAAGGTGTTTAACAACATGAGTTAGTTCGCATCCTGAAAAAATAAGAACGAATATTAGGCCAGTTACAAAACTTTTGAATGATAATACAGGCAGAAAAACACGAGCCCAAAATAAGGTGAGTGGACACATTATGGAATTGGTATTCACGTTAAAAGTGGAGTTACATACAGCATTTCAATCACAAACCGAATATGCTTTCATAAGTACATAATGATAAAGAGACTATATAGATGATATACCCTGGGACGAAAGAGATAAGAGAGATACCCTGGGGATAAATTTTACGCGCAATAAACGATACATCTGTTAGAAAGGTAGTTAATAATGGGTACCTTTACCCGGATAAGACATCAGATTCGGTGCAGCTGTAGCACAACTTTAAGGCTCCATAAGTCCATACTTGCATTCGTTAAGGATTTAAAGAAAAATCTTTCGAAGCCACGGCTAATTAATTACCAAGTTAGATCTCGTGCGAATGACTTACAACTCCTTCTGTCGCTGGATTTTGCATTAATGTCAATAGCGATAATTAATCGCCCGCGGTGGTCTGAATACCCATTATCATCTGACCAATTATGAAGCGACTCAACTAAATAGGCATCGGCGTGTAAGTGAAATCCTGCAATTCAAGAGAAACCAATGTATCAATGTTTGAGTGAATAAATTATAGAGGCGCCTGCGAAATAAATGTAAGTGACCGAAGTTAATCAAAATTTGTATTGGTGATTATAATGTGGTCGATAAATTGAATAGGTTTCTGTGCGAGATCTCACAGTTTCCTATACAGAAAAGCTATGAAATCCATAGGGAATGAAGACAAATGTAGCAATTTCTATCACGCATTTTTCAAGCTTGAAGTAACCCAAAATAGTATTTATTATTATTTTTTACATAGATACACTTTTACTAGGTTTCATAAACTTGAGCTGTTAAAAGGCAGCATGAGGACATGGCATCAGGGCTTACAATTGTTGCATTTGGAAATAAGCCACGGAATTAAAAAATCTTGGAGATTGACATCAATGGCGCAGGTAATATTATCTAGCTACTCATATTTTGTCCAATTCCCGTTGAAAATGATTGATATGCACCAAAAGTACCTCTTGCAGAATAGATTTTCGTGAATGGGTAATTTATTTAGGCATATTTTTATTTCTAATTAGAAATAGGGAGTTTTACGGCGTACCCCTTAGCTTTAGGAGAGGAGAGGTTGATGAATCATCACGTTGTGTCATCTGGGGGGTAGCTTCTGGCTTCGGGTCACATGGACCGTTTTATTTTCAAGAGACAAAGGTTATCGCCTGACAATGGTTAGTAGATCTAAAGTGCCTGCCATGGAAACAAAGTATTAAATCGTACGATACTTATTGCCAAACGAATGATTTTAATTAGTTGAAAATGCTTATACTTCTTTATAAATGACATTTTCCCTTCTTCATTCTAACAACACAATGTAGAGATTCATGAAGAGGTCAAGAGAAACGTGAACTTGCGGGGGAGGACGAAGGGAGAGTCCTGGGTCGTGTCACACACCTACCCTCGAGAGCCAAAATCTACTGCAGTGATCAACCCGAAAATCAACCCGGTTTGATGCATACCTGTTTTGATTTTTTTTACTATAAATTAACAGGCAAAAATCTAGTCACGGGTTATAAGCGACCCATAGCATGGAAAAACAATAATACTAAAGGATATCCGAAGGCACGAAATGTCCAAATTGAACCCGGAACCGACTCGGAATTCGAATCTTTGGGCCTAAGAAATGGCTAATAATGAAGGTTATACGAACGTAAAAACAGCTACGACCTATTTACCATATACTCAGGTGATACCCTACTTAAATTGTACGCTTACATTCATTGAAAGTATCCTTGCATCTAGTAGAGCAGTCCTCGGCCGAATGCGGGAAATAAAACAGCCTGGGTTCTTCGTAAAAATATAAAAAATAAATTTAAAAGAAAACTCACCAGGTAATTATTTGGTGTAATTATAACACATCTATTTGGAGCTGCATACCTATTGCTACATCAGAAAAGCATAGCCTGCGACTTAGAAATGCTGTCAGACCAATCTCATACACCTTGTGAGACCAACACAAAACTTTCTTCCTTTGTCTTCCTTCGCAGGACACATTAAAACCAAACCCTACGGAAAGCAATAGCGTCCGGGTACGCATTTTCATATTATTACACAACGCTTGCATCCCAGCGGCGACCGAGGCAGGAAACACAACGCAATCGCGCTGAAATCATTTCTTCGCGAACCGGAACCGCGAGGAAAGCGATGGAGATAGCAAAATACTGGATGGTGGGGGAGGGAGGGGATCAGAAACAGTGGAATGTTTTGCACGACTTTCAATCCTCCTCTCCCCTGAAAAATTCTCCCTCTTTCCATAGAAACCCCCACCGTCACATCCCCTGATCCACTGCGTGCCTTGCAAGTTTTCCGGCGGGAAAACGAAACAGCCGACGCATCTACGTACGACCGCACATAAGCCGGCCACTCTCCCACGCAACAATGGGAACGGGAACAATTAGGTGAGCGCTAATTTCTGGACTAAAAAAAAAAAGTGGGACAATGCAGGAGGCAACAAAAATATCGCGGCGGGAGGTGGAACCTGAGGACTCGGTTCCCTCCACTCCGACCCCACTCCCTCCCTTTGCTCTCCTTCCGCCGGCCCCGCCCAACCCCCACTTGCATCGGCCACCACCCCTACGGTCCCCAACCCACCGCCCCCTCGGCCTCGCTTCCTAATCCTTTGCGCTTCCTCCGCACCAGCGTGGAACAACGATTTATGATAAATCATTTTATGCAACGTCACTCAAAATGCGTCCAGCTCCCCCAGGTGAAAAATAATTTTGAGTTCTTTTCCTGTGTTAAATAGAGCACGTCATACTTAATTTTTGAACGTTGAATCACTCAACTTCCGCGGTACCGTTGAGTTTAGCCGTTATTTTTCGCGTTTTCTGGCATATATTTTATTAAATTTAATTAATGAAACCTACAGTGACTTTTAAATCTGCTGTGGGTAAATACCTATGTTAAATACCTTCTGCTGAAGAAAGTGACTCAGCCACAGAAATATCCCAAAAAGCATTTTTTACTATTAGCTTCTTGACAGAACGCCTATAACGCCATAACTTTACTACGAACGCCTATGACTTTAACTTTCCTCTTCCTCTCTTTCTTTAAAAAAAAAGCACACCCAACGACCCGAATTTTGATTTTGGAAAATATGGTAGGTACCTACCCGAAAAATCACACAGATTGGGTGAAGGCATAGCTTAAAAAATATATTTATTTTTTATATTATTTTTTGTATTTATTCCTCTATGATAAGGGTGCCAAGAGGCGTCACCCGGGAAATCGCACCCGGGCTCACCGGTCAACAGGCCAGCGCTCTTCCCACAGGTTTATCACATCAATCTTTAATCTAATAAACAAATAAAGAAACACCTATATGCATATAGCTGAGAGAATGGATTAGAAACGAATTAAAAAACAAATAAACATATGAGAGAGGGGAAGAGGTAGACCGAGGAAGTCGAGGGTGAATCTAGTGGAAGAGACTCTCAAGACAAGTAACATCGGGAGTCTCAGGAGAGGAGAAGAACATGCATGAAGCATGCATGTTCTTCTGAAGCACACAAGGACAAGGCAGTGTGGAGGAAATTAGTAAAAATGGAGAAAGTCCTTGCAATAGCGTGAAATGAGACTTAATTGACTTTTCCTCCACCGATAGGGAACGACGTGAAGGGTATGTACATATGTTTATCGTTATATCAACGTTCACCAACCACTCGGATCACTTAAACTTAAAAACTCCCTCACAAAACTTTCCAAACCAAAATTTTCCCACTACCACTGCTTGGTTAAAGATTGCTTAATTCCACCCCCTATTCCTTCTCCCCTAAATTTCTCCCAACCCTTTTTACACCCTCGCATGTAATCCCCTTCGGCCCTGGGATTCCGGGGAGGGGTGGAACGGGAGAAGAAGCACGTACCCACACGCCTTTTAATTTTTTTTTTTAAAGAGCTTCCGGCTTCGCATTCCCACGCGCGCCGGAGGAAACCTGTCCGGCATGCCGAAATCTCTCGCTTGCCGCGGAACACTC
>LYUA01000062.1:1300154-1313899 GCA_002093875.1 Calopteryx splendens | reverse complement strand
TCGAATATCCCTACCACATTGCCCACCTTCGACCAAAACGCAGCCTAAATAGCTAAAATGATCTACCTGCTCAAGTTTATATCCATCCAATTTTATGTTTAACTTATGTTTCCTATGTCTCGAGAGTCTCATAGCCTTCATTTTCTTCTCATTATTTTCATGCCATACCTGATGGTGGCTGGTGACGTAACACTGACCGTGTCACATGTCCTCGTGACGGATTTCAGATTAAAATGCAGATGTAGATATAAAAGTTTTTTTTAAGTGGACTCACATTTCTTATAGTGTGTTCTCCCCACCAGTTGGAGTTATTAGTAAAGGTGACCGACAGTTGAGAGGTTATATGCACCGGGTAATTCGGAAGAGGTGGCAGTTTGAGTAGTGGAGGATCGTTAGAAGGAAACCCAGTGTCGTCGGCATAGTCAAACGTACATAGTACGATAGGAACGAGTTCACGAGAGGCCAGGTGCTCTCAAAATGGCAAGAAGGGATCGGTATACATCTGGAAAATCCACAAAATCAGTGTTCGAACTGGGTCCATCAGTGCGAGAAGATGGTAAATCGGTGGATGCGACACACCAAGCCAATCTCTGGATTTAATTGTTCTGTTCACCATCAGGCGTCACGTCAATTATGGAGTTTAATAGCAAAAGCGATAAAGAAGTAGGTCAATAGGGCGATGGGAAGGGAACGGGCAATAACCCATTGATCACGTGCATAGACGGACATAGAAAACCCGACGGTTGGTTTGATAGGTTAATGTAGAGCTTACATCATCGGAATCATTCGTATGATTCTTGATTTTCGAACTCATTAGGATACGAGTTCCTCCCGGTGGGTACGCAACACCAGCGATTCGATCTAATTCCACACGCTCATGGTAAATGAAACTCACACAGCAAATTTCGAAAACAATATTTATGATTTCCTCAATTCGATATTTCCGGTGAATTTATTTCACCACGCCTTTTTAAAAGATTCCATTTCATCAAGGATATGCATCGATGAAAAAACGATCTGATTCTTGAGAAAATTTAAATTAGAAACGTGCTTTTTACCACCAACATTTGGAGGTTTCTTTTACAACTTCACTCTTGAATTTGCTTTTCAAAATAAGCAATTCGAAATCATTTCACGCTTTAATGAGCAAATTCAATGAAGGGATAAACGAGGGGAAAAACATGGGGTTTTCCTGCAATTAAATTTCAAGCGAATGGGCGGAAAAGACAAAAGAGCAACGGTTAGAGTCAGGTAACATAAACATTGAAAGAAAACCCAATTTTCAGACTGCAAATAAAATATTGAACGGTAAATAATGATGCATGGGAGTAATAAATCATATTCCATGTAGTAGATCCCGTTTTACAGTCCCAACTGTATGCCAACACATTATTAGAAAATTAGTTTTATGAAGGTAACAGTTTTTAACTATTACAAAATAAATGTATTATTTACCAACAGCTAACAAATTCTAATATGGGTGATGAGCATGGAAACTTGGATCATACATCCTATAATGGTAATTATTTCTCGGGTGATTGCGCTAACAGCTTCCGAGATTTCCAACGTAAGCGGAATTTCGTTCCTGCTGCAATGCGTTTAAGGGTAATTTCGTCACCCATGCAATCTAAATTACTTATAATGACCGTGATTTTGCTCATTGCAATTAACAAGTTTTCGCCGATGCGAAGATTTATGGACGCCGCGCAAAGGTAGGTGGTGAGAACACTATATGGTGAGAACACTATATGGTGAGAACACTACTCGTGGAGTAAAAACTCCAGACGCGCCAAGGACTAAAGAGTCGCTGAATCCTCAATGGCAGTTAAAGCTTCCGAGGAACTAGATTACGAGATACAGCACGCTCGATTGCACACCAATAGCGAGGGAATTTATTCACCTGGAGCGTAATACGGATGGCTCAAAACTCCCGGCATCACTCGCTTTTCTGGGCATCCAAGGTTACCGCGCGTACGCTCGAGAAGAGCAGTCGTAGGAACATCTCTTCCAAGCCTCACTGTTGTCAGCCGTTGCCATATCAGATAAGAAGTGCAGTAACACATGCTGACTCAAGCCAACCACAGATGAACAAAGAGAAACGTCAAACAAAGGAAGTTGGTAATCCAAGCCGTTTGGATTGCCCTTAACGTCCAACCTTCATTCTCCTATCTTTATTTTTCACATAAACATGCCTGAATTCAGAACATAATTCGTTTATTGAAAGAGAAACAGTTGTTTCTTTTTGTTGAATCCATATCGTTGCCTTAATTCCTAAAACTTAACTTTTAGCAACCATTCAGCGTCACTTCAATAGCCTAGTCAAATAAGTATGAGCGGGGTTCTTGAAAAGTTTTCATCAGCAGATTACGCACAATATTAACTTTTTGCCTACGTGGATTACAGTCACGGTGGCCGAGTTAAGTATTAAAATGGATAATTTATTTTTCTTTTAAATTTCCCAAGATTTCGTGAAACAAGGTAAAATACGTAATATTCCAGCACAAATGCGAAGACCTAAAGCTTCCAATCCCTCACTACGAGAATGATCACTCAGGCCAATCAAAAAATATAATTAACACCTAAAAGAAGAACATGAAAATCTCTCAGTATATCGACTCAAATTCTTGCTTAGTCTTGCTGACAAAGGGTATCCATGTGGTATACCGAGGATGAATGACTAATTATCAGATTTATACCCTGTTCAGAATCTGATGGCATTTACTCTTTCCGCAACTTAGACTTCGTGGCATAATTCATTGTCGATGAAATCAGGTTTGGGGGATGAGGAGCTCACTGGCTTCCCACGCCGATGTCCCCGGTTCGCTTCCCATAGGAGGAACGGGAAATGCCAAGTGCCATTTTGATTTGATTACTCAGGAGCCTGGTGGAGAACATTTAAACATGTAGCCATATCGGCCTGATCGAGCGTTTAATCCTGGAGCCTCTGTGGAATCGTTCCTATCTACCATAATTAGCCATTTATTCTAAAAGACGAAAATGACCTAAGTTACAAATAAGTAAAACTGATGTAATTCGGCGGAGATAACGAAACGCAAGAACGTTAAAAGTTGGATTTGTCTACGCATTAAATCTTGCCGCAAGCATTTTTAGTGGCATACTGCTCATCCTTAATACTTCAGCCCTAATATTGGTTGGCTACACTCTCCATACTTCCCCATTTAATGCCATTCTCTTACGCCTTAACACTTCTTCCGTCCCACACCATCTTCGTTTGGCCTACGATTATCCCTTGGTCTTACTCATCGGGCCTTTCCTTCTATATTGTCTTTTTTTGGGTTCCTAATAAACCCATTGTGTCTCAAGGTGCACTCATTTGGTTCATCTGTATAGTGCTCCATATAAGCTTTCCCTCTATCGTCCGGTATACTTTCTCATTTTCTGTTTATTCGACCTTCAGCACCAGGTTTCTATTATTCTCTCATCAGCTATTCCATGGTCCATGCCTCCTATCCATAGACTTCCACGCTCCTCCGCCTCCCACGAATGTTTCCAAGTACTTACTTGCAGCTGCGTCTTCATCATAAATGGATTCTTAGCTTGAGTCATTCCGCGCATAGATAGTATAATACCATAAATAAACATTTACATTAACAAAGAGGTAAATGATGGAAGGACCTTTGGTAAAAAATGTAAAGAAAATACTAGTGTAGATTTTGATGTGGAGCATGGTTTTTTTAATGCTCAAACACTTAAGACTTTTTAAGGCTGGAGGCCCCGAGATGAGAGTGCGGAGAAGAACAGACCGAGTGAAGTGGACGGAAAGAAAAAGAGTCGAACACGTTTTAAGCATCGTAGGGGAGGAGAGAAGGTTTTCTTTGGAGACATTCGAAGATTATAGGAGGAAAAGTGGATATGGGGAATAATGAGTGGCAATGGAGTGCTGAAAATTGTAATAGAGGGAAGGTTGTTGGGTTAGCAAAATAAAGGGAGGAAAAGATTAGCCATGTTGGATGGAATGAAGGAAGGCGGGAGACAACATGCGGATTTGAAGAATGGTTTATCGTAGAGAAGGGTGTAACTGTGGTTATTGTCGTTTTAGGGGATGTTCAGAAGTACGGCATTGGTAGGTCTCTGTGAACATGAAAACCCCATTTTAACCAGTAGACAACCATTAATAATAACGTGAGCATTTAAAACAAATGAGGAGTCTCCATAAAATGCCCCGGGGAGCCCAGGAGACGTTTTGATACCCTCCACTGCGGCCGTGAATAGAGGACGAGGTGCCGGCTGGCGGTGTTGAGTGGCCTGGGGGGATATGTGGCGCCAAACGAACCAAGAGCACGCACTCCGCTGGCGTGACCACCCTTACGCACTTCGACCGTGACGACCGTGCGACCGTCTCTCTCCCTCCCTCCACACCCTCTTGAGATGGGACGGGGAAAGTGAAGATAGAGAGAGAATGAGGAGTGGCGCGGCGCTCTGCATGCGGAAAAAGTAGTTCTGGGGGAAGGGGAACGGTTAAGAGTTGGCGACGCGTCCCAGTGGAGATTCGTGCCGAGGAGCTGAGCGATGTAAGATCGATATGAATATTCACGGTGCATCGCAATGTGATATTGAACTGCCAATGGCAATGCGAAGGAACGCGATAGCAGGCGATTTCACGCAACGTTCGACAAAACATATGCGATATGGTGCGGCTATACAAATCATGCGATATCATGCGATTGTCTTAGAGGAATGGAAATGAAAAAAATTGATATCCCTCGAATGCAATATGTGCGACATCATGCGATATCGCGAAGTCGCTATATCGACACTGCGATTCACAGTTTGCATCGCAATGTGGTACTCAAACTCGAATATCGCACGCGTTCGTGAACGAATCGCTCATCCGCAAGAAAGAAAGGACCCCATGGCTGATTCGGGGTATTGTTCGGGAAGGGCTTTAAGGAGGGCGTTGAGGAATGTGACGCAAAAAATGCCGTCGCCGTCGAGGTTCGGCAATTTCGAGTCCTTCCTGAGTAAGGCCCTGAAGACGGATCCACTGACATCGGCTTAATTCCAAAACTTTTCGATCAATTAGTCTCGAGTGAAATGAGCACCATTGTTGTCATTTTCGTACGGCGGTCACCAATCGGCGTCTTACGCCAAAAGTGAGAAATTTACCATTAAAACGGTCTTTCCAGCCAAAACAATCGACAGGAGAGGTTATGGGATCAAGGATAAGTCTCAAGCCTAATTATTTCGAATCAAGTATATTTCCGTCATTTTATAACCGATGGACTTAAGATTCTTATTTAGGGGCTGCATTAATGTCAAACTGCAGTTTAAAGTCTTATGATTGCATCTAAAAAGTGATAAAACTATAATCTTACTCTCGTGTCCGGAAGATGACTTTATTTGTCCTTACATAGGAGACGAAACAGACGGCGATTTCGTTAAAATATAACTTTTAAAAAACAAGACATTGTATAACAAAACAATCAAGTGAGTTTTTAGAGTACCCACGCCTGTTGAGAAGATGAAAACGAACACAATTAGGATTAACCTTTCAATAAAATTCTCCTTCTCCTCCTGCGTGTGCGGGATCGCCGCCGAACGCCTCATAGCACATCTAAAATCATTTTAGAATAAAATGCAGGCATTCTTTCTTTAACTGCAACATTTGAGGTGAATTATTCATTCAACAGGTAAGAATGAAGACAACTTCCCATTAAAAATCCTTCCGGTGAAATAATCATAGAATCAAGGTCAGATATGTATATCACTTAAAAACAATTTTTTTATGCATAAACATTTTCGCCTTTTGACACTAACACGGTTTCTTTCCTCGGGATGCTTTGTGATACGAGAACTAAATCTTAGGTACGCACAAAGGCGGTAGATTAGTAGCCCCAGGAAAATTAGATTGATCAAATTGAAACGAAGAGTATTCCAGCAAGATACAGGAGAGCTATTGGCGAACACGAAGATGGTAAAATAATATGACCTATGACCCGAATATGAAGTAACGATTCGTAGTAATAGAAGTCATTAGGGAAGGCGAAAAATAACGTCATTTGCACCTTTAGGGATAAGTGGGTAATGTGGTATAGATAGGATTTCCAGGGAATGGAAGAAGGGTGTATAGAAACGTGGCGTTGGCATCATATGCCCACTCTTAATGAAAGGCGCCGAAAGTCTAGGGTGTAACATCCCATCCAATAGACAGAGAAGAAACTTGAAGTGATCTCCACATAGCACCATAGTAGGGATACGGTTACCACAGAAAAATTCTTGTCACCACTGGAATTTGAACTCGGGCCCTATGGGTGGGAGGCCAGTACACTAGTCACCGCACCGAATGACGGATTTCAGTATTAAACGCCCCAAGACCGTTTTTTTCGCAAACGAAAAGAAAATCTTATCATTTTTGTAAGATATTCCATGCCACGAATCGATTCGCAAGCTTTGAATCGACCTCGCAGACGTGTTACCACCTCGAGGACGCGCATTCAAGCGCTAGTTCCTCAAAACCAACCGCAACCGGTGTAAACCACTCCCCAAGAGGTGTCGTCATAGAAGAAAAAACTCTCCCATGGCATGGGGGAGAGTTTTTTCATCTGAAACGCTATAGACTCCATGGGCGTGGGGATAAAACAAGCAAGTCGTTCAAAGGGAAAAGAAAGTAAATGAAGATGCCAGCTCCACGGACCACACACTACCTGGGAAAGACGAGGATCAAGAGTGCCCAGCCCAAGCTATCCGAGATCCCCTACGCAATTACTAAAAGAAAGATTTAGCGCTCTAGATCGCGCGTAGATACGCACGCACGCACGCCACGATGGCACTGCGAACATATCTCTCACCGTCAAGGCCAGGTAATCGCTAATTTTTTTCCACGGAGAATGATAATTAACCGTGGCTTGGCGAATGATAATGGATAAGGGTAAACCGATTATTGATGTGCAATCATCGCGAAGCATCTAAGGAGCGAGACAAATGAGAAAATTGTGAGTAAAGTAACTCCAGAGTAATTTTGAAAAGAGGCGTTCCATTCAGAAGAGTGTACTACAAAGGGAAAGTTAAAAGGGAAATATCTAATTCAGTATTGATATCAATCCAAGAAATATTTCTGGTCCAAGTTTCAAAATTGAATTTACTCTTTGCACATTACATCATTGTCATGACATAAAAGCATTACCGTGTATCGCTTAGAAAAAAATAGAGCCACAGGAAAGAATGACAATTGACACAGAGGTGCAGTTAAATACATGCAATGGGAGAAAAAAACAGCAATTTAGGAGGGATTCCGCGTTAGAAAGGGACGTCATTACGATATTTTTACCTTATTATACATATTCTAATAGTGGAAATAATTGGGCAACAGGGCTTAGAACGTGATGAGTTTTTTTATTCACGAGGTAGAAATGTAAATCAAAATCCATGACAGAGAAGTGAAGGGTTCCAAACATTAATTTGTCCATGGCGGAGAGTGGCTGTGGGAATGGATGTGGTTCAACGAGTTCTTTTTTGGCTGGGCTCTGTTAAAAATTTTCCATTAACGCTGGAAATATTTTTGATGGAATTTCATCCTTTAAGTGTACTATTCCATCTACTTGCACTCTTTGCAGTACTGCGCAGACGAAGATACACAAATAAACGAACAAATTACTAGGCAACCATTTATTTAAAACTCAATTAACAGAAAGAGCTCTGCCATTTCTCCTTTATTTTAAAATCGAATCTCTTCTAAGGGTATCGGCTTCATTAATGCACGGCTAAAGAGCAAGCCTCTTCGGTTGATCTTTGACCCGTTTCTATTGCAATCTCAATTTTTTTTAAATACCGACTTAGCAGGTTTTAGTGTTCGAATACTCAGATTATGGAGATATGCTTCATTAAAACCAGGGCACATGGCTTTGAGACCAAGGAGGTTACTTTGAACTGCCAAGCAGATTTTAGCAGATAAAAGAATAGATTTTAACACATAATTTTGCCAACTAAAAAGTACACATTATATGTCATGGCCAGAGTAAACTATTTCACATAACTAAGGCATCGATGGTTTGAAGATAGCGACTATCATGAGTGTATATATCTAAGGTTAATTATATTTCCAAGATATCAGGAATTTAACCATTGTTTCCAGTGACCAACGGTTAGATCACTAGATTTCTAGAAATACACTATTAATTAAAAATCCTATATGATACCATTTTTAAGAGAGTATTGCTTGGAATGAAAGAAAGGTGAAAAAATTGAATTAATAGACCACATAATGCTGACATGGAAGCGTGGTAGCCTAGTGCTTAGAGCTCGGCTACAAGCTGGGGGGCTCCGGATTCACATCCAGGCAATGTCTCTATCGCGCTATCTCCAGCTAATGCTTAACCCAAAACGTGTGATTTTATGAGCATTCATAATATCTTTTTGGGAAATCGCAGGTGTAACAAGGGGGGGGGGGACTGGCCCAGTTACCCTGTGTGAATTTCACACGCTGTGGGGCTTCGCACTAGCTGAAAAAAAACCGAATGAGACTGTTTTTTGGAATAGCTGGACAAGCCTAGCAGCACAAAATTATTATTTTTTCAGAAAAAATTAAATTGATGGGAAATGATAATTATTACCAAAAATATTATGCTCCTGCTATTACTGTGAACGTTATCATCAGTCCAAAATCGAGTTAATATTTGTTTTACTCTGCAATTAAGCATTCGACCCTTGCAATCTTAAATACAATAAAGAAAAACTGATTAATATCTAAACACACTTTTCTCGAACACTTTCGGTAGAAAGGATGGAACCTCAGATCTTGTCGTTTTCAAAATGAGAATCCGGGTTCTGTTGGCAGTGTGCTGCAGATTTTTCATTCGCATAACCAAACCCATTTGAGCTGTGCAGGCTTACCCTTTTACGACCCTCGTAGGACTATATCAAAGCCTACACCAGATTTCTTTCGCTCATTGGTATCAAATTTTTCAAATTATCTAAAACAACACAAACCATAATTACAACCATCTAATAGCCCTACCTTCACATAATTACCTACTTGCACAAATACCAACCCATTGTATGATTTCTATTGACTCATTCCAAAGCTATTTTAGTAGTGACTTTTATGTGGAAGAGAAAATAATTTCTATCTAACGAATGAGTAGCTACTCACAGATCATTTGCAAAGTATAGCGTAATTAGCAATGCATCAAAATAATGACGAAGCATTTATTATAAAAAAATAAAGCATTATTTAATCTTAGGCTGGAGTATGATTTATATTTGAATTTGAACGGCATTTGGAGTCACTAAGGAGGAGTAATCTGAAAAGATTTTTCCTTGTTCCATTCCATTGGAGAACTCGTGTATCACTCAGAATTGAAACAGATTGTTGATAATTTTTGATAAACGACTACGATGCGGAACTCGAATGACAAAAAGTGTATACCAAAGCGCAACTAAGATCTCTATCCAATTGTGGTCACCGGGGCATTCATTCACCCGTTTGGAGAAACGGAGCCAACACCCACATCGAAGGATATCTGATTGTGCCACACAACCTTAGCTAACAACAAGAATGTACGGCGTACTACTTCACCAATTATTTATGCCACCCGTCACTGAATTTCCTCCTTTTCTTCAGCAAAAACTCGTTGCAAGGTATTCTGAAGTTATCTCGTAACGCAATTAAAATACATTTTAAATGAGGTATCTCAAGGTTTGTGCCGGGAATTTTAACCTAACATCCTTCCTCGGAAAGGTCGCAGACCACTGGGCTAGATCGTTCCACGAAGCATTAACACTCCTTTCCTCTCGACACTACTGACGTCAAAGATCTTATCCCGCACTACCAAGTAAAGCTTTAAAATTTAAATTCATGCGACTAAGAGGTCAACTGCTCAGAAAGTACTCTCGCCACACACTAACCCTGCATGCTCGTCATTAATTTAATATCAATAGAGAAAGATTATATTACGGGGAAGAATTATTAATAATGGCACTATACACTAATTTGGTACAATCCTGGCAAGGTACATTTTTAGTCTCCTTAGCAGTGATAAAATCGGTCACTAGGGATCGGATCTCATTATTGTATAAATACACACATCATTGAATGTTCAATGTTGAGTTACAAATAATGAATCACTATTTTGGGAGTCACTTAAAACTTATCTATGTCTAAATTATCTGAGAAAAGAGAGATTTAGAATCACAGAACCGCAATAAGCGGAATAAAATCACATTTGAAGGCCGCTCTAGGCTTAAAAATAGTACCCTTTTCATTTAATGACTAAATCTTTAAGGAGTAGACAAACACGTGTAAATAATCAAATATAATTAGTTCACTCGTCACTTTTTTTTACAGATTACTACCAAATCAACCCAAAGCTATCAGATAATTCAGTTGCAAGCGTCTTCGAATCAAAGGTCATCTATCATAAAAATCATCCGGAACTATTTACTCGAGCAAATCGATTAAAGATATCGGAGTTATAAATGCACTCAACCGTTAAGAGGAAGAAAGTGTCTCCAATTATCGGATTAAAACGACTTTAGAGAACTTAATAAAAAATACCTAATGCATAGGAGGATAAAACTCTATGACTGACTTTCTATTCTTAAAACTCGGGAAAATTCCTGCACTCCTCATTTAAAAATATTTTAGTAAACCCCATGCAGCTACTTATCCTCGAGGTCAATCTCCGTAGGTACACTTATATGGACGAAACAAGTTATGTGAAGGTATACTAACATGAAAGCTACAGATCAACTTAATTTTCACTGAAGACTAGAGAGCGCTTGAGGGCGAAGGAGAGCGAAGACTAGGTGGAAGTGAAAGTTTTTTTTTCCTCGATCTCCCACTAGCCGAATTGTAGTTGAGGATTACCTAAAAATTGAAAACTCCACTCTTTCAACGTACGTGATGGCGCACAAAAGTGCAAAATGTTAACATATGTCAAATAGGAGATGATTTCACAATTATCTTACATGTGATTTACGATAGAAGTTTTTGCTGCCGCATAGGTTTCCTCTTCGCACGACCAAGGTTTCGTTGAAGATATTTCCTCGGAAGATGCTTATCCACAACGCGCAACAAAATAAACAATGCGAAATTATAAATCCCTTTTTAAATAATGAAGCCGTTGGACTATATGACGCGATAAATAATTTCCTACATAATCATTGAGCAAAAATTATAAATATGAACTCAAAAATAATAATCGGGCTGTTTTTACGTAATGTATTCAGATCACATAGATTTTCTACTCACCTCATGGCCGTGAATTTTAGTAAGCAGAACGCTAGATAACCCGAATTAAAACAAAAATCAGAATCTTTTTCCCCTCAAGTCCATTCGTTCGCTGTACAAGGCGTAAACGTATTCAAAGCGGCCACACGTATTCACGACTACTGAGGAACGCTTCAAAATTGTTTTAACGTCAACCACAGGGATAGATCCTCTCTACGGCTCATGACTGCTCAACAGGCGTCAAAACAATCACCTTCGCCGAAAACTTCTAACTGCAATTATCTCTCTCTCAAAAATAGCACTACTTTCTCCGAGCTGCCCACGAGTAGGGAAATCGTAACATAAAAGCAGTAATGTGTCAACAAGTTTTGCGATACCATTTCATTTTTTAACGGCGCATTTGACACAATCGTAAAAGTGAAACGTTGAACTCAGCAGTGGCGGAGAAAATTTTTTTTTACCTTGAATTATAAAACATTCTCACGGATCCTTGTGTATGGTCGCCATTCCTCTCTCTTTCTCTCTCTCCCTGCCGTAAAACCGAATACATTACATGAGGTGAAATCGAAGGTCTTCCGAGAAACTCCTTCCTTTAGCCAGAAGAAAAGACGAGTCCTCTCTTGCTGGGAGCAGTGGAACCATTAGAGGTCTGAACCGACGAGAGAGGATCTCAAAAGGCCTGGAAGCAAGAACTGAAACAAAGGGCCGATCACCTCCCACCACCAAATGTAATAATTCTGGGGTCTAGAAAATTAGAGCGGTGAACGGGCCAGTTGTTCTGCTAATATAAAAGCTATCATTCTGGAAAATTCATTTCCATGATCATCATCATCATCACAGTTGGCTTTGATGTGTGGAGTAAAACTCACCCCCAAACTGAGCCTTAAGGTGTGCGCAATTCGTGGATGCAGGGTAAGGGGTGGGCCATTGTGCATAGTTAGTTCAAGGTTGTGCTCTACCCTCTAATAACTTAATCAACCTTCAGGATCGTTACTGGATTGGTAGTGAATTATTTCCCAACAATGCGGGTAAATGGTCCCTTATAGTAACCTCTCCCTCATTAGGTTACTCTGTCTCCATATCTTCCTATACCGAGAGGAATTCAATAGAATTACCCGCAGTGGTCAAACGCACGACTCCAAATCGAAGTAATTTCCGAAGAGATTATCGCGGCTGTGATCAAGGGATCCGTGTGCTGCTCGAGAATGGCTCAACACTACGACGCATCCACTACAATGCTCGTGCAGTATTTCACTGCGATGGTGAGATTCCAAGCAATGCGGTGCATCGCATTGCCATACAAATGAGGCGTAAATCAGTGAAGTGCTGTGTTCAACTTTTAATACGGATCCTCGATATGAAAAAAAACATCGGAGTGATTATAAATATCGAGTGCATTATTTTTTTAATCCGAAAAATTTCGATCGTCGATTTCGTGCATCGATGCCATTCATAGGCAGTTTTGGTAGAAGGTTGGAAGATCGAAGCTCCCTAAGAATTTCATCAAAACGCGAAGCCATTAAAAAAATACTCTTCCGTCCATTCGCATCGTCGACATTGACAGTTTCGCGACATTACTGCACTTGGAACACTGAACAGACCCAGGCTCGAGGAGAAGCGAATCGGAAATCTAGGGACTAGGGTTGAGTTTGGGCGGTGGCTAGTATAGCGACTTCCCGCCCAGAGGGCCCCGGGTTCGAATCTCGGAGGTGGCAAGGTTTTTTGTTTTTGAGTGGTAACCCAATCCATACTTGGGTGCTATGTGGAGAGCACTTCAAGTTATACACCGTCCGTCGGACGGGACGTTAAAATTTTGAACCCATGGTGCCTTTCTTTAACTGTAGGCCGACGCCGGGTTTCTCTCCGCCCTTCTTCTCCTATTCCCTGGAAATCCAACCTCTACCATATTACCCACCTATCCCTAACTGCGCAAATGACCCCGGCTGTCGGTTGCCTCCCCCATTATAACTACTGCTCCGCAAAGTGATGAGGTCAGTGGGATGAAGTGCAAGCAGGCACCAGCATGAGCAGAGGAGGAAGAGAGAGGGAGGGGAGGGGGGTCTCCATGGCCGAGGACACGCCCACACGGCGACTCAGAACGGGAGTCGGTGATCTTTCCGGCTCACGAAAACTCACCCCTTCCCACACGCGAAGACAACGGGCAACTACTCGAGGGCCCCCACAAGGTCACCTGGCGGAAAGGCAGGGAGGAAAGTTCAAAGCAGGAAAGACCACATAGCGGGGAGCCGTGGAACACACCGCGGGAATGCACTTGGGAGCTTATTAAAAGGGCGCTGGAAAAGGTAGATATCAGGAATGAATCCAACTTGAGTCAGGCTCATATGCGTGGAGATATAATTATTGTTCCTGAAACTTTCTACGCTTGCACTCTTGAATGTCACTGAAAAAGACCCGAGAGAGAAGTCTCATGCGTCGATATGCTCAGCGCGGTGGTGGTACGCTCGTTGGCTAAGTCGTCGGCTCGAATCCAGCCTCCCGTATAGACTAAGGTGACCAGATTTTAACATTCGTAAAGCGGGACACCATTGGCCGGGGG
>LYUA01000062.1:1266894-1284169 GCA_002093875.1 Calopteryx splendens | reverse complement strand
GACATGATGATCCCCAGAATATTATTGTCTGCACCACTCTAGAGTAAAACCCTCCATAATACATTAATCCTTCTCCTCCTTAATAGCTATGTTAATGAGCCATTGAGAAATTTCTTCAAAATCATGAATGCACTATTACAATTTTCAATTTTGCTAAAACAATCTTTACACAAAAGCCTCGAAATAGTCTAGTTCTATTTCTTAGTACCTCAAAAATTATTTTGGGACATGTAACTCATGTTTTTATGTATTTTTAATGATTGCTTCATTTTACAGAAAATGTTTTGTTTATATTAAATTGCACTACTATGTGCTTTTTAAGTTTTTTTTGTGTATTCAATCCTCCTTGATAAAAAAATGTTTACCTTGGATAAGAGCCTTCATTACAATACAAGTAACTAAATGTTTGGATTCCCACTATATTAACAATACATATAATACTTACCCTGAAAGATAACTCAGTACGAATGGGAACACAAGTTCAATCAATTTGGAGGCGCTTGAGTAATGAGGGCAGATTACAAATTGTTTGCTATTGAAGGCTTTACTTTTAAACAGTAAATAGCATTGAATACGTGAGAAGTAAAATTTAAACCAATTAGAAAGTGACAATTCCCAACTGGAATAAGAATTTTCTTAAACAATGGAAGTAGGACTTGGTATTTTCCTGTCCTAGGATGCAGGTGAAGCCTTCAGGGTTATTCAGGTCAGTTTCGGCAGTCAGCTGCCAACATTATAATGGCAAAGTCAGCCATCAGCAGAATACCTGACCTGGTGGATCATGAAGGCTTCACTCTTCATTGTGCATTTACAAACTTACTTCTTCAAACAAAACTAAATTAAGTCAATACAATGATTTCCAGGTTTGACAGACATTAGTTTTGTCAGCTAAAGAATAATATAATAAAATACCTGTATGTATGCTTCAGTAAGAGTTATCATTTGAGGTAAAATATCCGTTACATGAAGATCTTGCATCTCATACCACTGTCCTGTACCCTGGGAAATGGAAAGATTTAAATGTCACAAAAGAATAAAAATTATGGATGACATTTTTATTTTTTTGATCACAGTAAGTGTTGGTATATATAATACTTTCCAATGTGGATCTTATCTTTCATTTGAAAATACACATGCTGTCCAACTAAAAAATTTAATTGAAGTTTTTGCTTCAATTTCAAGAACTGATTTTTTTTCTGAAAACTGGTTTTATTCCAGTCATACCCCAGTTTAAGACTTGTATAGATGCTAAATACTTGTAGATATAAGAACATGATATTCAACACAATGTCCATAACAAACAAGTTTTTTTTAACAAAACAACAATGATTTTCAAGAGGAAAAAAATTACAGAAGTCACTATGCAAAATCTCTAACATGGATATAAATAAGGAATCCTTGTACTCGTCTGACTTAGAACATAGCAAACATTTGGAAAAGTTGAAGTACCAACCTTATGCAAAACGTGGACTCGATAAGTTCCTTTCCCTGGTTCACCATCATGCACTATATTTGCCACAAGGTCATAGTTTGTATGTACATGTTTTGCCTTGATTTCTGGTGTTAAAATATCCCCAAAGTCAACATTTCTAGAATAAATACAATGGTGATTTCAGTTATTCCAAAGGTATTCGGCTATACTAAAAACATCCTAGAAAAAAGCCAATAGTATGTATATATTGAGAATTAGAAAAGTAAGAATTTAATAATGTACTTTGACCACTGTGGCCTCTGGTTTAAACTTCTTACCTATGTATTTCAAGGCTTTCGTAAAAAAACTATTTTTCACCAAACCATTTTCCACTGATAAATGTTAATCAAATGATCCAAATATCAATCTTGACGATGAAAAGGATGACTTTTTACAAACTAGTAACTTATACATATTTCCAGAGAGATTTAATGTTGCCAATAATAGAAGTTGCTTTTTTGGTAAGAATTTAATCTTACAAGAAGTGGTGAGCCATTGTTAAAACACACACTTGTTGTAAAAGTGCAATGATGCCAATACATGCCTGCATAAAACTATAAAAGACTCAAAACGGAGTAACTTCCAGTAATATAGCTTATATACACCAAAATGACCTTAGATGCACAAAGATAAATTTATTATTATTTAAAATTTATAAGAAATTAAAAATAAATCAATTCCTCAATTTCCACTTCTGAAGTAATAACTTCTGCATTAAATAAATTCTACATGAAATAACTTAACTTACTTAATTGGGAAATTCACAATTGTGGGGTTCTTCTCCACAAAGAAAGTGTTCTTGGTAAATCTCTGAAAATAAATGTCAAAATAAAGAGTTATTAAACAGCAATATACCAGATACGCTATACAATTTCCAGAAATGACACAGGGCCCTAAAAATCAAACTTCCTTACTTCTTCACATACATTTTAAAGTAGCAGCAATCATCCAAGGCCCAAATACTCATGGGCCTGAACATATCTGCATAATTGTCTCTTGAAATGAACAACAAGAACATCAGAAGACCAGTAAGACAAATTTAATCTTTAAGTCTGCAGCTTGGACCACTAGTAAACTGTGCATTAGCTGGGGAATTTCGAAATATGACTTACCTTTATGTACAGAATCAAATATGGAGGAAGTTTGGTGATTTCAAACCTTTTCATAAAATTCTCTTTGTATGTTTTGTACTCCTTTTCAGATTGGGCATTGAATTTTGTAAGAAGAGTGTATAAATTAACCTATAAAATTAGAAAAATGAGTTGTTCACCAAATTACTAATAAAATAGCACACAAATAATGCCAAAAGTAAGATCTAACTGAAACATCTAATGTGAGACAGTATTAGTTGACAACAAATAAGCAATGCGAAAAAAAAAAGAATAAAAATTGCAACAAAGTTCAAGTGTTAATCTCCAGGCACGACATTAAAATTTATCACGAAAATCATAATAAACTTTTTCGTTCAAAAAATTAATAAAACAGTGAAAGGCAGGGGTATTCAATAAACAAACAATATATAATGGAAACTTACTTGGGGAATGATATTTTCTCGAAACTCATCCTTGAAGAGAGGTGGTGGAGGCAAATCACAAGTCAAGTAAAGGAAAGGAGACTCAGTTGATACCTCTGCATACTCCTGAGTAGTCAACAAAGCCTCTCTTTGACGTTCTTCCAATTCAATGGGTGGTATCTTGCGAGTATATATCCTCATGGAGCCAAGGAGTGTACGATACACCACCGAAGAATGAGGCTTCTTGGTTCCATTCAGGGCAAGATGAAGAGCATTTAAGAACCAAGATAAAAACTCAATAGGATCTCCTAAGAAAAAAGGAAACAAATGCAATGCACGGTTAGATGACACTGAATAATTTCCATTTCATCATAATATATATGAATTTATGTTATGTTGAAAGGAAAAAAATATAATATTTCAGAGATTTTATTTGTTTTACATAATAATCCATTTGTAAGTACTTTTTGTATAAAATTTACAGAAGAATCAAAGAGTCCATTTCAAAGTCCAATGAGATAATCAATTACTAGAATAATTAAAGTTTCCAATGAAAATATTGATGGATTATCCAAAATTTTGCTTTCAACCCATATTACATCAGGTAACTGAGGTTTTTTAGTGCCTACTTACCTACTAATCAGACTTTAGTTTTCATCATGTACCTATACAGATAAGTAACTAATTTTGGACTGAAAAGAACTATGTTGGAAAGAAACTCAAAATTAAATGCCTCTTTAAAAAAATACATAGTAGGTACCAACACATATTTTCAACAACACAACATCATGGACATTTTACTCATACATATTCTTATACTGTACTCTGCTCATTATGGGAGACTGGAGCATGAAAAATTGATTCTCAAACACAAAAAAATATAATCTAAACCTTTAGTGCAGGAGGCAAGTCTACCTCACTAAAACTATCTGATCCCCCACACCTTCTCAGAGTGGTAATAATAATGAATGAACAATGTTAATATCACATGACATAAACAGTTTGTAACTAGATATCATCAGGGATGTCTGTAAACTCCATATCATAAACATATACATGTGTAACCAGTATTTGGAGGAAATACTTTCCCTGTAATACATGTTTTTCAAAGACAGTATTACTAAAACATATGGATATGAAGATTTAGAGCACATACACTTGTCTAAGTGTTTACCTACTCACCTTGCTCAGTGAATTGAAACTTCTTTCTGCTCCATAAAACAACAGCTTGTAACATCTCATGGGGTGAAACATGAGCCTTAAAGTTCCTTGGATTCCAAAGTTTCCTCATCAATTCCCCAAATCGCTGCACCAACAGGAAAGAGCTATCACCAGGTGGTCGCTTCACTTTGGCATAGTTGTTCTCCCTTAGAAAATAATTTCTGAGTGGTGCTACATGTGATAAGGCCTTGTCATGAAAAGAAAGATATAATATTATGTTAGCCAACAGTCAAATGCAATGAAAAGTAACTCAATAATATTGTAAATGTAAATTATTCATTGACTTTAAGAGAAATGAGGTCTTTTCATCACCTTAAGGAAAAATTGGTGCAATATAGGCAGGGTTAGGTCATTTCAAGTAGAATATTATATTTTACATACACACCTTCACTTTCTATTACATATATTTATTTTTTAATGTTATAATTTCTGGTTAATAGATAGTACATTTACAGGGTATATTAAAATAAGATTTTTTAATTTAAAAGTTAATATACATGCTACAAACAAATGAGTGCATACCACTAAGTCAGCTATTTATATTTATATGATAGTTATTTATTATATACATTTGCTACCGCAAATTACAATGGCCAACAGAGGTAATTAAGCTAATAACCAATCAGGGTTATTCCCTGACAAGACCAGTTGATCCAGTTTCTAAAATGACATGAGGAGCACAGAATATCTAACACTTGTGGTTCACATTCTGTACTT
This sequence comes from Calopteryx splendens, assembly GCA_002093875.1. Classification (NCBI taxonomy): domain Eukaryota; kingdom Metazoa; phylum Arthropoda; class Insecta; order Odonata; family Calopterygidae; genus Calopteryx; species Calopteryx splendens. The sequence continues at coordinate 1,279,247 of LYUA01000062.1, read as the reverse complement.
GTCATCAACGGGTAGAGGAATGATGAAGCCAGTACCAGCAGCAGCAAATATAGTGGCAATGATAAGTAATGCGACAGGTGAGTGGGTTGTCCTAATAATTAGGATCTTTCTGACTAGATTGAAACTGGAGACAACCTTAAAGACATAGTTTGACAAAAATTAGTTGATACAAGAGAAGTGAAAAGTTGGAAAAGTGTATCTGGGGATTATCAACGTTAGGGCAAAACCACCTTGGGTGGGATCATCATGATTTGTTGTTAATCAAATGTGTCTGTAATGAAGAGGATTGCCAGCAGGAGGTTTTACTGAATATGCTATTTGCATGGACAATGCAATCAATATGATGAAAATGGGCAACATATAAGACTTCTGGTACGTTACACACAATTCCCATACGGTCAATCTTATAGGGAAAGAATTTGTTTCAGCTGGAGTGGATTCACAAGTGAATACTGTGTTGAAAGCTATTACTTCAGCTGATCAAGAAGTTCATATTCTTACATTATGCAGAATATTCTTTGACCCAGCCATATATGACAGTGAAAGAATTGTCAGAATATAACAAAGGAAAGCTATAGGCCATAAGAGATCAGACAAGAAAGTTATAAATGGAACTGAATTGGATTCAGAGAAGGTGGAAAGAATATTGTAACAGAACAATATGGAAAAAAATATTAAGCCATTTAACTTAGATATAAGAAGGACGGTGCTATGGATTAGGTTAACTTGAGTCCAGAATTAATAGATAGTAACATAGAAATAAAAGCTCTGGGAAATGAATGCAAGCAAGGCATTTGAAATACATAATATTCCTACTGAATTAATAAAGAGTATAGGTAAAAGTTGGAAAAAATAAATTATTTGGACTTATTCAAAAAAATTTATAAGGAGTTTGGCCAGAAGACTTCATTGAGTCCATTGAAATTACCATCCCCAGAAGTAAAGTTGGGGTGTGCAAGGATTACAGGACTATTACTATAATTCCACATGAGGCAAAGCAACTGCAAAGAATCATTAATAGAAGATTGCATAATAGAGCAAACAACAACCTTGGTGAAGATTAGTTTGGATTCATACATGGAAGGGAAAATATAGTATGACATCAATGCAGTAATGAACGAATAACTGCATTATAGAAATGATTCTACAATATAACAGCATTTGTGCAATGAGCGAATTATGAGGTGTTCAAATGAGTAGAATGAAGAGTATTGAGAACATAGGAGTCAACTGAAGGGGGAAGCAATTTCTTCAATAACTCTATACGAATCAAACAGCACAAGCATTGTAGAGAGCCAGAGGAATAAAATAGGGTTCTGCATTTCCACCAAGCCTTTTTCCCTAGATGCTGAGGAAATGTTAAAGAGTGACATGGGGTAGCTTTAGTTGGAAATGGTGGTGAGAGGAAAGCTGACAAGGCCAATTAGGTTGCAGATGAAGAACCCATAATTAGCCAGTCAGCAAAGGCATTGCAGTTATTTTTTAGTGCATTACAAGATCAATGCATGAATTATGTGATAAAAATGAACAGGGTGGCTGCAGTCTGACTGAAGAATTTTCCATGGCTTTCCCATACCAGACCTACACACTCGTCTTGGGGTCTCATTTTTAACGATTTCCGTCAATATTGATATGTTTTCTTTTTAAGATTCTGCAAATAATATACCGACTAACTCTGCATAAAACTGATTATTAATGTTAAGAATACACATGATCAATGTAATTCTGCTGGTGGTCTTATTAATCGTGGTGTACCATTTAGGATAAGTTTTTGATGGACATCACTGCTATATGGCTAACACAACATTAACATTATAACATCCTACACTACAACATACGATTCTTCAACTCCTCGTACTTTCAACCTACATTATCCTGTCCAACATGCCCAATCCTTTCTTCCCTCCACCTAGCTTACTTTTTCAGAACATGGATGTACACATCAAAATAACCCTGAGAGATACTTTCAAGAGGTAGATTGAACAGTAAAAATTTTAATTGTGAATGGAGGGGATTAAATTTATTGAATGGGTGGCACAAATTTTAGCTATAAATGGAATGGATAAAAGGCCGATTTTCTATGGACCTATGATTTATAAAATGGCTCAATTATTTTAATAAATTGTGTTAAATTTTCTTCACATCAAAGCAAAATGATTTAAAGAACTTAAAAATATATCGATGTAACAACAAATACAACCACCTAAATTCTACCTAAGTTCTGTAAACATTTTAACAATTGCAAGCTTTGTGCATTAAAATTACTATTTTTATTCCATGAAAACAATTCACCTCATAATCATTTAATTTCTTTTATTAATATCTTGACCACATCTACTACATTTTTATCTCTTACTTTGAGAGCCCTAGTCTTGACATTTTCTGAAATTTATAAATGCAACAAATGTCTCCAAGTTAACATTTCCAAAGTCCAAACTTAACTTCATAAATTGCGAGAGGCAAAATAAAAAATGCCAGAAAATAAAGTCTTTAAGAACGGCATTTAATAAAGGTGAAAAGACAATCTATCAATGGAATGAATTATTTAAACCTGTCATTTTAACAGATGACAATTGGGATATATATATGCATCAAATGACATCATTATAATATGTTGAAAAATATAGTCATGATTAATAAAGAAAGGTTTATAAATTAATATTAAAACTGGTTAAGAGCTGAATCATAATATATTTTAATTAGGTTGACTCGAACTTCTCATAAAAATACTATAGAACTAAAAGAATTACAAAAACTTATCACATTGCCTAAGAATAAAACTTACCTGCAATATTACATTACAATAATCATTGGCCTTAATGTTGTTCAGGCCAACAATTCCAGGTAAATACATTGTACCATCAATTGCTCTTGACAGCTTATCACTAACATCCAACAGATCTATCTGATCTTGAGTGAATGTTGGGTTCAAAACATACTTGATGTCATCCAAAGAAGAATCTGTAGAGTGTGTAAAAAGATTATGAACCAAAAAGCACTATTTATGCACAGAGATGGTCCATATTTATAATATTTTACCAAAAAGGGTTCATACCTATGATTTCATAATTGTCGGGTAAACAGTAAAATTTTAGTGTATGAAGATTCAAGTACACATGATGACTCTCACCAACACTATGCAGGTATGCATGAGTATTTGTTCCTCTTCCTAAGGATAAAAGGAATTTGAGTAAGTTTCCAACATGTGTATTTCTTCATGATACATATTATTCTCCATTAATATTTTTGCAGCATACTTTTTACTCAAAAATTTCATGGAAGAAACCACGTCTGAAACACTGTAATCCTAAATATAAATTAGCAAAAAAACAATATTTTCCTTCAGCTTTATTCGAACTGCTCAGATATTGACATGGTTTGGAATTGTTCCTGGTTATAATTTTATTTTTTTGTTCTCTATTTTTATGTAAATTTCTTATTTTTGTTCTCAAGTGGCCTAACTGCCACAGAACATAATAAATTTATTCTATTCATTTCATCCTAGCATTGGAAAAATCTATAAAAGTACAAAAACGGGCTGAATCAAATATCTAAGCTGTTCATTTCAGTATAAATCTATAGGTACACCTTGGAATATAAATACATAATGAATCCACTTAGAATTTTAGAAGGTGTGAATTAACGGAGTAGATGTAATTTCAAAATATGTAAAGTGACATATATCACTAACTCATTCTCATTTGTCCAAATCTAACATAAAAAATGTAAGCATATTGCTGACATTTTATGCTTAAAATAAATTTATCAGGCGAGACTAAGACAAAAGTGACGTCGGGTTAGTGAAGTTTACTTTCTTAGCTTGATATTTAGATGGCCGTTCTTCATCATAATGCATAAATAAATACAAAATTTATGTAATAAACGGTATTACCTTGAAAATATTTCCCACAAACGAGGCAAGCATATACGTTTATCCTGGAAAGGGAGATGGAACATAGCTTCTCGAAATCAAAATCTAATACTTGTCTATTTATGGTATCTAGGTAAGGACAGAGGCGATGAACCACAGCCTTTGGTTCTGGAAAACGATGTTAGGAAAATGCATTAGGCTTTTACATTTAAGAATCACATTAAAATTTGTAGCATTCAAAGGAGGTAAACACAAAAACATACTTATTCCAAATGTAACTAGAATGTCAAAAATGCACATTTTAAAACTCCTACAGTATTTATACAATTGCCTTACTTATTCCATATCCATTTTCTTCATCATCCTCTTCTTCTTCTTCGTATTTTCTTTTCTTGTTTAAAGGCTTACCAAGGCGTAACTCAGCCGCTTCCATTTCTGGTGAAACAAAAGACATTGATGTCGCGCACGATAATCCGCTATCCGGGGATCATAGATCATGTTAGTTGATGGATAGTGGAGTATACAATATTTATATTAAATGTATGTATAATCCTTGGAGGAATCCAAGGAAAGACAGGAAGAAACCAAAAATACTCTCTCAAGAAGACTACATGCGCCTTAGCAGAAATTGAGGGCTATGAAAACCGAGTCTGTAAACTTACAGCCCAGTCACACAGGCGTTGTAGGAAACCATAAAACCGGGGTATCTGAAGGCATATGTATATTATTTAACATTTATGTAATAACTCAAATTGCTGTTTTCCAGCTCTTTTTAATGTAATTACATCACAAAAATTAATATGATAAGCAATCAATGTAGGATATTTTGACAGGGTAATGAATAACGACGTACATTTATAAATTTTGTGAACTGTTGTGGGAATAATGAAAGCATTTAGCAATATGGCTTTAAGGAGAGAAAAAGCAATAAGGCTTTTGTAATTGAAAATAAATTATGATACTTAACATCATGCGAAGGACAAATCGACCTTTCCAAAAAAATTTTATACACAGGTGAGTTCTGATTGCTGACCTATTCTACTATATTCTAAGATATTTACTTTGTAGCACACTAGCCAAAATATAAAAGTAATCATTTTTCATCATCTGCGTTTTGCTAATATATATAGTAATTGAAAAAGGCAGAGGAACTTCGTGAATGAGTTGTCATTTGTCAGTCGTTTCCCTTGACAACTCCCCAAACTTTATCCATAACACAACCATCATAAGAAACACTACCATGTAAGATGCCACTAATTGCATCTCCCAATTCATGATGAAAATGGATAAAGTAAAAATATTCTATTGAAAAAATAAGTCCCATACATAAATCAAAGTTATTGAGTAAGTGATGGGCAAACATTCCATGCAATGTGTTATTTTAAAAGTATGTTTCAGATTAGTTTCTACAACACAAAAAAATTAAAATTACTTCTTATTGACTGGTACCTAACTATTAACCTAAATAGTGTAGCAGTTTTTTGTCTGAAAACTAGAAACTTTCACCAGCTCAAAATGTTTAGAATGTGAAACTGACAACTGCTTAATAAAATTCTATTACCGCTGTTTCCAAGTGATATGAATGTTGAAATTTATAAGCACGTAATTTAAAGCACGAAATCATGACTCCATATGATAAAGAGTCTTAATAATCTACACCCTTGAAGTAGTGGAAGGATTTGCATGCTCCCATGAACACTAGATCTGTGCTGATAGGAGCAATGAAACTCCTGATATGGTCACCCATGCCAGACCAATCGAAGGGTAGGAGATAGATGATAGGTAGTCCAAACACTGCCAGTGGGTTGGCTGTGAAACTTCTCACACCAATGGGGTAGGCATTTAAAGATATGATTAAATTATATCCTCTATTGAGGAGGGGGATAGGAAACCACCTCAATTATTTAATCAATTGTGACACAAATATAATAATGAATCCTGGTTACTACAACATTCAGCCCACTGGGGCAGGTGCATCCTCTGTAGATGGGGAGAAAAGGCCTCCATATAGTTGAGAGGATGAATTAGACAGTTTACATCAGCAAATGATTGTGGGTGTTTCTAGAAGGAAAAATTTGATAGTGATAATAGATTGGATTGCAGTGGCAGACTAAACAAGAGATGGAAGTGAAGTAGTAGAGCATGGCTTAGGAACAATAAATATACATACACAACAATAGGCATATTAGGTACTCCTGAAAAATATTAGGAGATGCAGAAAGATATCAGATATATTAGAGTTAGGCACAGATTTAAGAACAGTGGAAGTTTAGAGGAAGATGATTTTAAGTCTAGAAATGGTAGGGGTATGCAAGATGCCATAGCTGTAATGAGAACAACGATAGAAAGGAATATAGAATACAAGCAGAACGCATTTGCTTGCTTATGGATTCTGAGAAGGGGTTTAATAGAGTGAAATAAGAACAACTAATGGAAGCATTGCAGGAGATACAAGTACACTGGAGGGATAGGAGATTTATACTCAATCTATAAATGTCTCATACTGCACAGGTATAGGGGATGGAGAAACAGGATGGGCAATTGGATAAGATAGGGTTGTCTGTAATCACCCTTGTTTTTCAACATATGTGTAAGCAGAGGAAATGGTAATGGATAGGGCATGGGTAGGGCTAGAGGAAGGTAGGAAAGGTGTGAAACTGATCATGTTAGATTTTCAGGTGCTTTCATTTGCCAATCAGCCTAGGTATTAGTCATTGCTGAGTGCACAACAGAATCAGTCACATAAAAATTAAGGTAATGAGGGTCTGAAAAAATAGGAAGCCTGGGTTAAACCTTAAAGTTGGAGGGTATAAACCAGTGCAGGTAAAGCACCACTTATTTAGGAATTGTATAACAAAAACTGGCAAAGTAGTAAGAACATTAAAATAAGATGTTAAATATATTAACTTAAAGATGATGAAGTTGATTACAAGGAACTTTAGTAAAAATGTAAAGAATAGTAAAAACTTTGATATTAGTAGTTTTGTATGGTTCTGAAGCTTGATTAATGAGGCAAGAAGATAAGTGTAGATTTGAAGCTTTGCAGATTGCACAGTGTGGAGAAGAGCTGAAAAAATTAAGACTGGAAATGGAATTCTAGATGATGTAGGGGAGGAGAGAATATAGTTGGAAGACATAATGAGTGGTATAGAATGCATGTGGTTAAGGGAATTTGGGTAACAGATATAGGGGAATGTGAGTAAGCATGTTTATTTGGAATTTGTGGAGGAAGAAAAAAATGTGGAGTTAAATAGGCATTTATTGTGAACTGGGGTATATAGTGGTAATGTTAGGTGGGTCTAAGATGATCCCAGGGCCATTAGAATTGTCTTTACCAGTTGACTATTGCTTCTAAAACACAAAGTGCAGACAAAAGATGAAATGAATATATATCTTTATTCAAAGTAAAAACATGGTCACCCGAATCATTCTCCTTATTTAGGCTCAAATGGTTAATCCTTGCATGAACACTCATCAAGCATCCCAATGAATCTACAAAATTCATTAAAATCAATTTAATGAGGATGTGAAAGACCAGATTAGAATACCAGCAATGGAAAGACAAAATAATTTAATTAAGTTTATAGCAAAATGACTGGCTGAATAAGGTCGGCTTACACTCGCAAGTGGAGTGCAGAAGAATATTAAATCCATTGTAAATTTTCTTGGGAAGGAATTCTAAAACATGGCATGCCAGATCTTTATTTTTTTAAATCACCCCGAAGGTTTGTTTGGTGGGTAGAGTATAGCTCATACTAAGCCAAATGGCGTGTGGAATTCACATATCAGGGCAAGGTGGTCAGTTCCTTTCCCTGTGCCACCTGCGACTTCTCAGGATGACCTGATACCCAAAAAATTGTACACGGCTTGGGTGAAGCTGAGGGGGTCCAGAGGCATCATACGGAATAGAACCCAGGGCCTCTGGTTGGCAGCTCTGCACTCTACTCGATGGACTATATAGAGCAAACTAAAACAGTGGACACCATGAGGGTTACGCCTGGCCAGCCATTGGATAACTCATGAGTTTACCCACAATAAAGGGATTACACCAGACACTTCAATTAAGAGATAATTTCCACAAACATCACCTTCACTCACTCCCACCAGTGAATTGGCTTTTTTTCCCCTAACAAATGTAAAACAAAGTAGTAGTAGGGACTTGCTCTTAAATATGTGGGCAAAAGTATTGTCGTTTACCCTTCATTACCAACCATTACTGGTATACACGAGTAAAGAAAAAAATTGGAAAGAAAGAATAAGTTATACGTCAGCGTGGATAGGCAAACGGGGAGTGCTTTAAGTTGTTATAGTTGGACGACGAAAGGGGTTGGGTTCTCCCCCCGAAATTTTGTTATAAATCCCTAGAGAAACTTCCGAGCAAATATAAGATATATCCCCCACTACCCTTGGTCTAATACACGCAGTTTCTAAAAAAAAAACGCTCTTTCTGTCCCACTTCTTTTCACCAGTGGCGTTACCACGGCACCAATCACTTTTAACTACATCTGCCAGATCACTGTGAATATATGGTAGATATGGTTCGTAGTTACCTTACAAAGCTTCTCTGATCATGGTATCAACAAACTAAGGACAATTCTTCCGCGGTACCGCACCTTGTGAATTTTATTGCCAGATTGCGTTAGATTTTCCTTCTCTAGGATGGCATCAACCGCATCAACGAAATTGAAAAGACAAATTATATTTCTTTGTACTGATATAAAAGACCTGAATAATCCGCGATCTTTGATCCACACACGCACATTAACAAAATATTTACAATATAAAATTCCATCGTAGGAAAAAATTGGAAATTTAGACTGTATAAATATTCGTAAACAAGAAAATGTGTTCTGAAAACTTCAAACACAAACCATTTTTATAAGGTTCAGTAAGAAGAACTGAACTGTGGAATGTCAATTTGATATTACTAACTCAATTTTAACGTTTCGACGAGACGGAAATATGGATAACTAAAAAAATGACAACTTTCGTAAAAAGCAGAATCACTTATGAAAAAAAATGAAAAAGAACACATTTTGCCCTTCGTCAACATTTAAGCGATATGAAATAATTTAAAACCGTTAAAACCCACGAAAGCACATTCTCATATCATCACAGGCAACAGGTCTTCAAAAAATGATCACATGGGAACCATGGGCCAATAGTAGACAAGACTCTCACCCACCAATTGTAGCCTTTGATTCAAAATTTAAAATTCTAAAACAAGGCCTGTGATTGGTGAACTTCCATTCCGATTCTGAAAGGAAATTGGGGAAACGGACGAAAGAACACTATTTCTGTCAGTAATTCAAGCAAGTGAATACCGGCTCATTAGCTATCAGGTAAGGTTGAAGTGGGGTGTGAAGACTTATTTTTCATCATTTAAGTGCCATTCACATTGTACGTCTGTATTGCATTGCAAGATTATTTTAGTGCCCGTTCGTATTTCTTTATGGCTAACCGTCATGATGTAGTGCTTAAGTGGATTTGAGTTCAGCTCTTCTTCGTTGTTCATGTCTGAGTTCATCGCATTTGATTTTTAGTGTTTCAATAAGTTTTCCATACTGATTACTTTAATTTTTTGTAGTCATTCACATCAGACATGCAATCGCAGGAGAACGTCGTGCCTAACAGGCTGAAGACCTTCAAAAATCGTGGAAAGGATGTGGAGGTATGCTCCTCGTTGTACGTTAAATATGATTTAAGTTTGTTTGAAAAGTCTTACCCTCTTTTCAACTCTTGCAATTTCTTCTTTTGTGTCTATATTTCAGGAAATGCGTAGAAGACGTTCTGAAGTTAACGTTGAGCTACGGAAAGCTCGAAAAGATGAGCAGCTCCAAAAAAGGCGGAATATTTCACTTTTGGATGAACCCCAATCTCCACTTCAAGAAAATAATAATAGGGCCCATCTAAATATGTCAATTGAAAATATTATCTCGGAAATGAATGGCACAGATCCTCAAACACTATTAAATGCAACTCAAGCTGCACGGAAGATGCTAAGCCGCGAAAGGGATCCACCTATTGATGTCATGATCAATGCTGGAATGGTTCCTAAATGTGTATCATTCTTGTCACACTTTAATAAGTAAGTACATGAGGTATAGTGCATATAACTAAATGGTTATGTTCTTTATTAAATTGCTTGAGTTGCTTCACTTTCGGAGATTGTCTTTTCTGCCCCATGTTCGTTATCTTACAATTAGCTGTGTAGTAAAATAATTCCGTGCTACTGGGAAACAATCTTTCATTTTTATGAAGAAGAATACTAAGAACTAGTAGACCCGAGATTCCAAAACTATATCAAAATGAAATTCATAGCTTCGTTTTTATTTTATGGGATTCCGTTAATGATGCATATAAACTAATTTTAAAGCGAATGAAACATTTGAAACCTGTGCAAGTCGAGCAATTGATCTATGGGACTAGGTGCTGAATAGTAGTTAAGTATTTAGCATTGTATTCAATTATAGGAATGTTTCACCTTTTATTCATGAGAATTTTTGAGCTATGGCAATGACATATACGACCTACAGAACAGCCAAAAAGTCCAAATGTGAGAATGGCTATTCTATATGCTCGTTGACTATTGGGTTTTCCTAATCATGCTATACAGTGCCAGCAACTTTCTATATGCTCATATTGGATGCATCAATTTTGTATCAAGGTTCCTAATTTTGTTAATATACCCAATTTAACTGATGGCCTTGTAACACAACTTGTCTGCATCATTCTCTTAGTTACTAGATTTGTCTGCCATTAGCTTAAAATTATCCAGTTGATGGTGTGGGGCTGAATACTGCCATTGAATTTTCTTGCTAGAAAGGTTTAATAGATGCATTTCTGTATTTTTTTAATTGAATAGTCCATCCTTGCAATTTGAAGCTGCGTGGGCTCTAACTAACGTGGCATCTGGGTCTTCTGAGCAAACTGCTGTTGTCATTAAAGCTGGTGGAATTCCAGCATTGGTGGCACTCCTCGGATCTACTTGCCCAAATGTTGCTGAGCAAGCTGTATGGGCACTTGGGAACATTGCTGGTGATGGAGCTGGACCTCGTGACCTGGTTCTTGGGGCAAATGCAATGCCAGCTCTTCTTGAGCTTATACGTCCAGATACCTCTGTGAGTACTGGGTATATTGATGTGTACTTGAAAAATTAAAATTTCCTGGAGCATTTGTTTGCTTCATCCATGCTGGTGGGCAGTTAAATTAGCAACTTATAAAAAATACTTAATAATCCTACTGGCTTCTTACAAATATCATTTATTTTATAGTATAAACTAATTTGCACATTCCCTGGCATCCAAGGAAAGTAAGATTTTCTTAAAACCTTTGAAAATCTAGTACATGTACAGGGATTTATTTCTCAATCTGAGATAATTTAATATGTATGTAAATGTATTTGTAAATTGGCTCTTTTTTTAATACTTGACGCTAACCACAGGATGTAGGGCAAATACTTGAGATGAATCTTATATCTGAAGGAAACATTTGCATATCTACTACATGCATTTATTTCAAGTCAATTAATGAGGCTTAGTTCACTTCTATTATAATATATAGCAACCTCAGGGAAAACATGATTGAAGATAATAGAGGTGGATAAAAATAACAAAATGGGAAAATGCAATATCTCAAAGAGTTTTAATTGCCTGTTAATTGAACCTAAATAGTTATAAGTAACAAGAACTTCACGTTTCTGGTATACGGAGATGATGCTAAAGAATCATCTCATCCCGAGATGTTGATTCAGCTTGTCTTTACTTTTCTATGGTACTCAAGCAGTTCTCAGATTATTAATTAGACTGGATATTTGAACCTAATCTCATATTTATATATAAAACTGAAAATTCATTCCTTAGGATGATACATTTCAGCAATGCTGGTCACGAAATCCAGTGTAAATATTGTTTTATGTTCACGAGAAAGATAATTGTTTAACTAAAGTGGTAATTATCTTGTGCAAATTTTAATTTGAATCTCATCACATCCCATTGATTTGCCACCTTGCAATTTTAATAATAATAATATTTATCGGTCCCAGCACTTTACAAGGTAAAATATAGGTCAAGTCAGAACAAAAATCAGCAGATTCAGTGCTCTGAAGACTCCTCCAGAAGCTCTTCCACACTATAATAGCATTTTCTACCGGAAAACGCTTGAGATGTCTTAAATGTACCCATAGAAGGAGCAGATTTTATGCCTGAGGCAGATGGTTGAAAATTTTGAGGTCCAGATGAAACTGACTCTTATTATACATAGCCATAAGAGTGCCAGAACAAATGTACATCAACACTCCGTCGGATCTTATGCCCATGTACTTGAGCATTGGTTATTTGATGTTTCATATTATCCTTAACATACATACAGAAGTAATACATATACAGACAAGGTAAAGTTGAAATTTTCAAATCTCAATTTCAAATTCTCTTTCAGAAAACTTGCAAGAGCATCAATGGTGCCTTTTCCCTCTTGGAATCCA
>LYUA01000062.1:1123773-1147098 GCA_002093875.1 Calopteryx splendens | reverse complement strand
CATTTTGATAACACAGATTGCCAATGAAATTATATGCCAAAACATACGTTAAACATTAATTCTTCTCAAATGTAATCAAAATCTTAGGTCAGATGGCAAAGGGAGTGGTTTTTATGCATTCTGAATGTGTTTTAAAAATAATGTATATATGCAGTTTATTTCTCAGCCCATACATATCAGAGATACCACTTCGATCTGGTTTCCTTACATACAGATATAATGTTCTTAAATTATTTAACATTGCTCTTTTCTTTATTACTTGGGAGTCCTAAAACTCTTTAAGGATTGAGCAATGTTTACTCACTACGTCACATCGGCTGACTGCTTATTTTAATTTTTTTAGGCATTATATTATTTCTCAATCCCAGCAATGTTGATGTAAACTGAGAGAGGAATAATTAGGCTTTCTCCATTATTAGTTATAATATATTTTTTTAATTTTATTTTGAGTAACGATTTTTTTGGTAAACAATGACTCAAAACTATATATTTATTTCGATCTCCTCCGACCTACGAGATAGGATTAGTTTAAATCTCCTCTGGGCTTGAGGGTTTAAAAATGGAATAATAAAGGAGCAGTTCTAATAAAATATCCAGCAGAGTCCATGTAGAATGGAAGTCTATAATGGGGTTAAAATGTAGAAGAAAGGATAAAGGAAAGAGGTTATGCTTGAGGGAATTGCTCTCTTCAAGAGATCAAGGACACATGGATAATAAATTTATACATACTATAATATGTCTTAATGGCGATATATGTGCATTTCATTATATCAACAATCAAGGAATATTAGAAGACTGAGGAATAGAAATAAATATGTGAAACAATGTATGAATGTGACAAAGGTAAAAAAAAATCAACCAAGGACATGGCGGTATGAAAAAAGTTAGTGAAAGGGTGTACGTTACCTGAAATCACCAATTATCAGGATTTTTGACATTGCCTATCCTAAAGGCATGTATGCACATGAACAATTAAGACTATTTATGCATGGTGAAAAAATCTAGACGTTTAGTGAAATTAAGAGTTCTCTTGGTTGAATTTGTTTGTTCCAAGAGCAAGAATAAAGAGAGGATTAAAAAAAAATGTCTATTAATAATGTCAAACAGATTCCAACATATTACAAAATTGTTTGCATTATCCCAAATCAGAAATGCGAAAATCATTTACTATATCTAACAATTTAAAAAAAAATTAAAAACTTGATTAAATTTGTTGCCTCGGGTGTGGATTATTGTAATTTACTACGCATGCAGAAATTAATGCAAGAACTTTATTATTCCACACAAGAAATTTTTATTGGATTCATAGCCTAGGTCCTGCTGTGGAGCTTCTTTATCGTCAGACCTAATGATGAGCTTTCACTTCGAAACCTAGAATGTGAATCCAATATAAAAATTTTCCATGTGGAATAACAGGCATTCTTGCATTCATTTCATTAAAAAAAATAACTTAATTTAGCATTTTTTGCGACCTCTGCGATGAACTATTCACAAGAATGCTCTTTCTGTGCCTTTGAAACGATTACCAAAGGGAAAACAAAGCTGGTTTTGAAGGCCTTGGAGAGACCCTAGAGGGATTTATACATACCCAGCGCATTCCACTTCCTCCACTCACGAGTGGGCATTGGTTGCCGAGGCAGAGTGAGAGTTTGACTGCGAGCCCGAAGTGCTACTGCCCCCTCCTCCTCCACCCTGACCCCCACTCTGCGAAGTGCTCCCGGGCACACCCTTGGCTTCCTCTGTTGCTACGGGTGTCGGTGGCGCATCCTTCCTTGGCGGCATCCGCTCGTTTATGGCGTCCAAGCCCTTTGCTTCCTCGAATGATGTTATCTTGTGGTTTGGTGAGAAGCCTTGGAGGGCTGTTTGGTTGGGAAGGGCAATGAAAGTTGGTCAGAGGCAGCGGTGTAGGAGGAAAATAGTTTTCATGGGGCCTAATGCTGACTATTTGATTTCCCTTGTCCAAACTCTCAACTTAATAGTGTATCCTCACCTTTTTTGCAGCTGCTACATTCTCTCCCATATACTCTTACACTTCTTAATTTCCTCCATTTAAAATCAGTGGTTTAACAACATAAATACTACATTAAAATATTACAAAAAGTTGGAATGGGAAATGTGAAAAACAATATGATTAGATGCAAGCACAAGGGTTTTCCTAAAATTTCTTGGCATTTATCAGAGCACAAATGAAAATTGGACTTTGCATAAAATTATCAATAGTACTCTACTGAGTCAACTATTCTCATGGGAGTAAATATTGGGGAAGGGGAGGGGACTGTGACCTCAATCCCCCACTTGGCTATGCCACTGGTTAGAGGCAAGTCACCCAATGTATTACAGACATGAAATTCAGCAACTTAATGTATCTTAAATAACAGGATTTATTCTGACAAACAAGGATGTGACATGAAGTACACCAGAATAGCCATAAGGGGATTTCATAGGGCGCTCCCTAGTAGATCTCATGTTGGGATTGTAAAATAAGGATATAAAATTGAAGGAATACTTAATTAGGGGAGTAATATGATTCTGATTTTACTGAAAATACAATATATTTAGTTATATTTACATGCTGAATGAATACATTAATTTCTCAAAATACTACCCATAAATATTTACATAGATAAAAAAGTTTAACAGCAAATGCACTGCACTTTACCAGCATGAGTAATGTTAAACTTGAATAACAATGATTAAATCCAGAGATATTTATGTTTATGAAATTAAGACTGCAAGAAATCCTAAATTATAGAACTGAATACTAGATTATGTAGCTTCCTAAAAACTTGAAAATGCTACATTCATTTGTTTGGCTGGCCAAACACTGCTAGTGATCTTATCACTGTAGGTCTGTACACTCCTGTATTACATGTCCACCTTTGGTTTGTGGTTTATTGTTAAAGCACTTCTGAGTTTTAACCAATGCACTAATCCATGCTTATGAACCTTTTGCATAACCTTATTTTTCTTTTCCTGAGAAGTAGAAGTACCACTTTCAGCCATTTCTTATTATTGCTCTACTATATTTGACATGGCTAAATATGTTTCTATATTTTATTAATTTAGTATTTCTTCAATTTCATGCAACTGAGATAATGAATGAATAGATTTGAACAGTCTTGTTTTTGGGTGATAAATTAAAAGCAAGATGGGCTCCAACACAATTAATACATTTATAGAGGATAAAAATAAAACTGGGGAATCAACTATACACTTCCACAACTAATCATGATCATGTGCATGAAACGTGCTAATAGTTACCATTGCAGATTTAAGTTGAAAAGGCTTACCATTCTTCAAAGATGTCTTTCCTCCAGACAGTGCTCCAAGAGGCAGGGCTCCAGTTGGAGTAAGTCCCTTAAGCTGTAGCACACTTTCGCTCTCTTCCCTGCCAATATCAAATGATAAGGAATAAGAGGAGATGAAAAACTGGCAAACAGATTGGTAGATAATCCCCCAAAACTATAAAATGTAAGGAATGAGACCACCTCATAATTTCAATATATTTTTATGCTCAATGTGATAGCTTTGGTGATTAAAAAATTATCAAAATCATACTCTTTGCACTTTCTTCCAGTGCCAACTGTAGTTTCTCACAAAGTTCTGATACCCAGAAAACACACCATTAGGATACATTTAGGTTGTGCCCAGAAACATCATGCAGGATTTGAAACCAGGCCCTTCTAACAAACCAACACATGGGTGTATATAAAAGCTGAAATATTCATAGGATATCATGAATTTTACATTCAAATTTCTGCTGATACTTATAGGCCTAGCTCTAAAGAAGGAGACGATGGTCATTGTCTATGAAGTTATGGAGTCTACACTCATCATCTTCAATAACACTAAAAAGCAGTGGAATAAATCTTGGAAGACCCTAGTGCTTATTCTTGCCAACAGAAATTATGGCAAGAAACATTAATTTTTCTGAAGAGATTTATTCCCTTACGATTACATCAATCACCTTATTTTTAAAATATCCAAAAATTAGAGAAACAAGTTGCCACCTTCCGGTAAATATTTAAATATTCCCAATGATAGAAGAAATTAAGCACAAGTAAAAAGTAAAAACATGAGATAAAAGTAGAAAATATGGAATATATGAAAGCGTTTTCAATTCTTTCCTCTCATCCTACCATCCTGCCCAGGGGTCCTCTTAGCTTATTTCCGAAAGCACATACTAAGCAAGTTGAAATTCATGTGGGTACATACTGTTTTCAAGCTAGTGTTTTTGATGATAAATCTGAATCTGAATATGATACTTGCACTTCCAGCTATTCACAAGACAATTACTTCATACATAGTTTCATCAGAAAACATATTTATTACAAATTGTATGCAGTACATTACACATTCATTAAAGACGTAATTTTCAGAGAGTTGCTCATCAGTATTTTATTCTCTACTATACAATAAGAATATTAGCAGCATAATACCCACATAATTTTATATACTTCGTGACAATGGTGAACATCATACTGAAGAAATAATTACGTAAGATGAATACCATAATTTTAGAGGGTGAATTTAGGGAAAAAGAGGATGGGCCACAATGTATATTATTGGTTAGATGAGTTTACTTCTTGAAATTCTCTGATACTAACTACATATATCAATAAATGGCCAATGCTTAGCTCTAAGAGCCACCCCCACTAAGCACTGTAATTTACTGATATACCATTGTGTCAACTGAATGAGAAATGCAGGTTGAAAAGGAGGGGTCCTTTATATAACAAATCACAGTAATCAACCCGAAGTCAGTTTAGTAGGCGAGGGCAGAGCTCACCCAGTACTAAGACCAATGGCATGTGAAATTCACATATAAGGGTAGGGGGGCCAGTTCCTTTCCCTGTACCACCAATGATTTCCCAGGATGACCTGATATCCGAAAAATAGTACACAGCTTGGGTGAAGCTGAGGGTACCAAGAGGCATCACCCAGATAGCTTGGGTCCGGGAGACCAGTCATCGGGTCACGAGATTGGTGTAGACTACCATGGCTCTTTTATATGACACACAAAGAATAACAATAACAAAATTTATCATACCAGCAAATTCGAAATTGACATTCTCACAATTTACCACTCTGATCTGACATCAACAGGAAAAAGTTCTATGATTTAGCTCGGTTGCACCTCTTCCCCTATGCACTACAGGTGAGGTTTGCC
This sequence comes from Calopteryx splendens, assembly GCA_002093875.1. Classification (NCBI taxonomy): domain Eukaryota; kingdom Metazoa; phylum Arthropoda; class Insecta; order Odonata; family Calopterygidae; genus Calopteryx; species Calopteryx splendens. The sequence goes on along the minus strand of LYUA01000062.1, from coordinate 1,141,928 downwards.
AAGTGTTCAGTATATTTATGACTAATTTTTTTGATTTGTATGAGAAGAGAATGTTCATTTTTTTTAAGAATGAATGAATGCATCAAATGATTATTTCTAAGCTCAGGATTATGCATTAACTGTCAGAATATCCATGCCACTTGGATAACACAACTTACCTGAGGACAGAGAATACACGTGCCATTTTTCCAATTGCTCTGATCTTGTTTCGGATAACCTCCTTGCGCAAGTTTGCGGCTGCACCTGTATTAAAAAACACCCTTATTAGTAAAACAAATAAAAAATAAGTCATAAAATCTTCCAACTTTGGTTGGAATATTGACCTATTGCTGTACTGCTGTGAAAGGCATTGGCTGATTTGTACAGCTCTCAGGCTAAGTAAAATGTATTTTTCAAAACAATATGAAATGGAGCCAATACTTAATTTAATTGATAAATTTCCTTTGAAAGAATTATAACTGTTTACATTACAACTTACCTCTGTACTAAATGACTACACATATTAGCTAAAAGTGCTACATAAATTATACATTCAATAATATAAAGCACACTAATGACCATTCACATATCTATTACATACATTTAATCATACCATCTGAACACTACAGTTTTTCAGATACATGTTATGCATTTATGTTTCATGCAATTTAGAGGCAATTCCACTGTAGTGCAGATTTGTGCAAACCACAACTATATTTAGCATTAGAAAATTAAACAAATTACCCTGACAACATCAAGTATTGCTTTGCATTGGGATATTCTTAAGGTTACACTATATGCTGTTAGAAAACACATTAAGCCCTACAGTTAAACAATAAGAATTTTACACATAGATAAGACTGTTAACACCCCTTTTATACATACATTTAAATGGCAGATTAACAATTAAGGCTTGGCACTAAATAGGTAACACATAATACTACATGCTTCTTCAACAATTGGTGTTTCCTGTGCATATGGAACGAACATTTCATGAACTATCATTTGAGTATACAGATGCAGTAACCACCCATTTAAAATAATACCAGTCATCATTTTACACCATACACGACATTGTACAAAATAATAAATAAAACCTGGTGCAAAGAACTGCTGACAACTAATCTGAACACTACACAACAAAGTAAACTATCTAATTGTATTTTAATAGCTGCAATATCCACGTTATCTTGAGTTAACTCCTTTTTCAGGTCTTATGTAATACATTTAATCCTTAACAATCACTAAACAACTCGGCAGCAATCCAAGAATAATTTTAATTCCACTGGTGTGCCAAAATAAATGTGTAAGAGTGATTGCATTTAAATTTTAGTGATGGATGCGCCATCAAAGACCCCTTCAAATTTTAGCAGAACTTTCACCAGATTTGTTAAACTCATATCAATATTCTTTATCATTGAAGGTATTAATGCCAGAGACATTGGCTTTGGAATGAAACCCTCACCATTGATATCCCAGAGTCACTGACTTCAAATCAATCATTATAATTGATTAACTAAAAAGTCAACAAAAAATTGTAATAGTTTTCAAGATAGACTCAAATTGAATATAAATTTTACTAAGACCATTAAATAGGTGACGAGTTGCATCTGTGATACATATCTAATATATTTAGCTAGAAAGCAAACACAAACATTTTGTTGAAAAATAAACCAAGCCAATATGATCATGGTATGGTGAATGATGGATCCACAAGCATGATTTTTTTCTCAACAAAGCCTGCAAAATTCCACAATACAATTGGCTTTTGTGGACAGCATCCAATGCACTTGAGCGAGGCAGACATGTGAATTTTGCTTGGGAATACACCTCTTTCATTCTGTCAGCACACCACAATGGTTCACTTACAACAGCACAATAAAGTTCGGATGGGAATGTTTTTTTCCCAGCAACATAGTTCAACTACATTTCTCTTAAAGTCAACATTGGTTCTATACACTACTGAAAAAAGGCCACTCTATTGAAAATAAAACACACATTCACACACCTCCAACCAACCAACCACGCTAGCACCATCTAGTCTATCATCTAATGCTCACATAAAGATACACATATGATCCATTTAGAGAAGGATATGACAAATGGAGCTCAGTGACTAATAAATATGCCGCACACATATGCTAACAAACACTAAGGAGGCGAGGTAGGATGGTTATTCAGGAGGAAAGACAAGCTTAGATATAGGACCCATGAGAGTCATTAAAGAATGGCTTCCTTGTGATTGGTCTCCCATGTTGTTCCAAATTCTCAAAGAGATTAACTCATCTGTTGGTTAAATACACTACACCATCAAAAGGCCATATGATAAATTATTTTCCACCTCAGAAATTATACTTCTGCAAATAATGCTAAAAGGGAAAATGGTGAATAACAGCTATTATAAGATCATTTATCTCAAACTTCTCCTATTTTCATTTCGATCTGAATATGTACCTGCAACTTCACTTCATGCTTTGAATAATAGTATGTGTAGTGTTCAAAATGCTAAAAAACAATTCTTAACTATAGGAAGGCAATGTGTAATGAATTGCCACATGGGATTGAGCATTCAATGAAATATTCTTCACATATTTTAATGATGAGATTAAACTGCAATGCAACATCCTTTCCTGATTTTAAATTATTTTTCATCGTTATAGGTATTGTCAGAATTTTGATATTTACATCTTAAAAGAACAACAATGCATTTACAAAATTAAACTGAAGAAATGCAATGAAGAAGAATTAACAGTTTGAAATTTTTTCATTAAAAGGTAATTTTAGTATGAATCCCATTGCCAAAGAGTATAACAAACAAAAATTCTTTCGTATTGATAATATAAAACATGCTTGTGTCAGTCGGCATCAACCCAGATTGCTCGGAGGGTAACAGCTCACAGATTACTATGGTGTTCGGTTCAATGATTAACCATTGGTTCAAATCCTATTTAGGAATAGTTGCTTGTTGTCGCACAGAGATATTTCCATGAGCAATCTCCAAGAAATTTTGCTGCATTGCCACCTCCGCCATAAGACTACCTTAAAAACCCAATCACTACTACTTGCACTAAACATTTGCAATTTAAAGTTTTATAAATAAGAGGGGACAACTTTTTATGAACCAATAATGAAACATGACACCTTGAGCTTGTAAGCTGACTTTTCCTTATGGGACACTCCAAAATGAAAAAATAGAGTTAAAATATTACATATAACTTTATTTGTGCAATTTGAACTATTGTGCAAGGCAGTGTTGCATTTTTTCAATGTCCGTAAACATAGATGATAACAAGCGCAAACAACTAAGATCCTGTGTGATCTACTGATGTCTCCTAGGGTCTAATTTTACTTTGTAGGAAATATTGCCTGTGTTTCATGAATTTTAAATGACTTGAGTACAGTATAGTCGACCGTGAAGAGTAGAAAAGTGATAAATGCATTCCAGTGTAAATCTATTAATTACTTATGACCAATATCTACTTTCAGATGCATCATAGGTTACAATTACAATTGCATTCAATTCTCTCCATGCCACTGGATGAGATTTATTAAGTGTATTTCAAATTAGCGTACTCATATAATCACTTGACAACCCACCAGCCCCTTGGCACTCAAGTCAACGCAAGAGCAAGCCAAAGAACTCGGCTTTAAGAATTTGCAAACTTGATTTCCTTCCCCTGTTTGACAGAAAAAAAAGAACCACCTCCTAATTTTCAACACCACAAATGTGGCTCAGTCAATTATCGGGGACAACCAGAGTACGTTGAGGGTGGGAGGAGGAAAGAGAAGGGGAAGGGAGAGAGAGAGATAGAGAAGGTATTATACGTGTTACAAAGTGACACACCAAGCAGAGAGCAAAACAGCCGCAAGTATATATATATTACATATTCATCGGCAAGATCATTTAACGGCATAACTCACCGTCACCCAGATTCCAAGCAAGAGACCGCGTCGATGAGGGATGAAGAAGTGTGCGGCGTACGGTCGAAGGGTTTTATTTTGCGGAGTGGGGGCAGGGAAGGTACGTGGGAGAGTGGGATGGGGGGTAAATGGGTGGTTCGCCAAGTTGGGGGTAAGTGGAGATAAAGAGTGCACAGATATGTATAAAATGGCTGGATCAGACACAGCCCAACACACCATGGTGTGGGGGAGTCAAGCTAATTTTTTTTTCACACATTTCTTTCTCCCAAGTGAGGGAAGGCATGTGACTTTTTCTTTCCAAAGCCTCCCTTTACACACTAACACTCCAACACCAACTTAACTCAAAGTGAAACAGAAAGCAGCCGACTGTTTTGCATTTGAATTCAAATGTTTGTAAGAACATGTACACAGGCATTGCAAAAAAAAATTGACGAGAAGCAGCAAATGTTTTGCTATTTACAAACCAAATGTGGGATCTTTGAAAATAATTATGCATTTACCATTGGTGTTGGCTACTTTTATTCCACATTCACTTGAGTTACAACATTATCTATAAAGTTTTCATTAGTAGCTATGACTTTGAGTAATCTAATAGTGTCAGCAATGAGGATATTACAGTTAACTTCACCTCTGAATGACAATTAACCAAAACTGAATCCAAAAATATTTGTCTGAGATTATTGACACTACCTCATGAGTAAATTAAAGGATTGTTTTTAACTCTTTCTCAACAGATTTTGACAAATTAGTCCCACACTCCAAACCAAAGTAAAAACTAACATGACTATAACTTTAGTGTATTAGTTGAAAACATTCTACACAGCACCACTTACACTAAACAATGTATCAACAAACATAAACAATAGCCAAACTGTAAACTTATGTACTTTGGGAATCAAAATTTTTTCTATTGATTAAATATTTATCAGGGTACTTTTTGACAATTCTATAAAAAAACACTATGTATTTGGAACAAACTTTTATCACACACAAAATTTAAATTTTCCTTGTAGATTGTAAGTTATCAAAATATATTTGTGCATTTATTCTCAATTTGAATTGCATTAAAACTTGACTGAAATTGGAAGCAAATGTTAATATATTCACATACAATTAAACGATCTCTAAAAAGCCATAGAGAAGTCCCTATGCATGCAACTAACATCAAGAGCGTTGATATAGAGAGAAATTTGTGTCCTTAAAGAGTAAAGCAATCTCAGAAACACATATAACACCCACACATATCCAACTGCATAACAAGGGCGGAAGAATGAAAGTATGGACAGAGAAAAAGCACAGAAATGATACAACTCAAAAAATGCAAGGAAATGAGTCTGAAGAATGATCTGATGAAATATTTTTGCTGTTATTGTGAGGATATGGAGATGATGAGCAATTTGATGCCAGGGACTTGTACAGTTCCATTCTCATCTGATATACGAAAAGTGGTCATTCACCCAACCACATTGGTTTCTCATATATAAAACATATATATATATAAATATATAAAGAGAGAGATAAAACCCTTTTCACCCTGTGGTTAGCTCGTCATCATCACATGAGTGCCACCCACACGTGAAACACAAAAACTACTTTTTGAAAACATTTTCAGCAATTTAATTCATTTCTTATGAATTCTTATTTTGGACTCCCCGAGTACAAGACAACTTCTCTCGGCCCACGAATGAAGCAGAAAAATCCCTGACAGTTTTGTTTCTTTTTTTTTAGGTGAAACACACAACCACACAAAATATGGGCCCAAATCTGTTAGGTTGATCTATGACGCACACAAAAGGTGCACAAAGACTACATCATTCTAGGGCAGACCTATCTCAAAAAAATCAACTGAGTGGCGACCCTCTCCCCTTCCCCACCTCCGAATTGCCAAAGTCAGGAGGAAGGGAAGGATCACCAACTTTCATTTTCTTTTTTGCACTCAAAAAAAATATATATATATTTTTTGCATTTCATTAACAAAGTACAGAAAAATATTTAAAAAATATTTATACATGTAAAAAATGTAAATATTTTTTTTTACATTAGGTGGGGAACAACTCCCCGTGACTACTATTAGCTGTTGTCAGTGTATCCATTCAGTGACTTTTATTTATATTTAATTAAATTTTTTTGGTGTTACAGTCAATCTGGTGGGGGGAGGGGGAGTGACAGCACATGCCATTAATTCACTCAGCGGAAGTGTGGGGGGAAAATCCCGCCTCGTGGGCACACAGCGTTAAGGGGTTTGCGTCCAAGACTGAAGTTGCACGAGAAACTTACCATTCCTCTGTATAAAAAGTTTCCCTGTGAGACCCAGCATTTTGAGAGCAGAAGAGGGTCCAATGCATGGAGAAGGTAAAGTGCAGTCAGAAGGTGCAATTCTCAAAAGGAGGTAATCGATGGGAGATTTATGAGAAAGAGTCAAAGGCATACTTGGGAGAAAAGGGGGTATACAAAGTTTTTTTTTTTGGACAACTTGAAAAAATCTTTCTTTCAAAGCCTTTCTTACGCAGGAAAAGGGAGTAAAAGACACAACGCCTGACCAGCTAAACATACTCGTGCAAAAAAAAATTACAAAACGCTGTGTTGTGCACTGCCTAACATACAATGAATGACCATTGCCATTGCACAACTAGGAGAACCTGTGGCCAAAACAATTGCTGTACATGTATGAGAGAGGAAGGCTCAGAGAACACAATCCTTCCTGCTTTGTCATTCCATTTACCAAACATTGGATGGAGCTTTTCCAAGGGCAGGCTCAACTTTTGGTAACATCAACAATTTGAAACTCATTTCACATCTATGAAAGCCTAATGCAAATAATAAAGCATTCATGATAACACATTAAAGTTGAAAGACAAGAGGATCAATTTTCCTTTACTTTGACTGAAAAGAAATAAAAAAGTTTGTCCCTGGGAAAAACGCAACATCCTTATTAAGAATGATAACTTGGGATATAAGATAAATTTATAAGTTTATGTTGCTTGCAAGCTTGTTTAAAGACATTCAGAATGCATTAATGTTAATTAAGTATATATCATTAAAGAGTTATTAGCTTCTTAAAGAATTTTATTTTATTTTATAACTTATTTAGTACAACTGTAAGTTTTAAGAAGTAAAATTATTAGTAATTAAGCCATTTAAAAAGCCAAGTATTCTCTTGCTGGACGATAGCAATGGTAGTTAAGGGTATATTGTGTCCACAGCACAATGTTTCTCAATATGTTTTGCCAGTCAGTATTGAGCTACTCCATCCTACACGTAAAATAGCCTTCAAGTTTTCATAAAGAAGGGGCGATAGAGAAATAAAACCAAATTTGATAACACGCAACGTAGACTCAACATTATAGAAACATACCGAAAATAGGTGCAATGTCAAAAGTGAATGAATACATAAAAACTCTATAAGAGGGACATCAGGGAATAAACTTTTAAAAAAACTTTAAAATGATTGGCAAGAACGAGTCAAATCGTAGACAATTACAAGCCCATAGCTTCAGTATCAAACAAATGAACAGTATCAACCAACATGGAATAAGCAATGGTTGAAAAAACGGGCAATATTCAGTGATGTGAAAAATAAATTCAGAAACAAAATGCAGTAGATTTTCTTCCTGGGACATAGTACAAAAATTTTCTACCATTTTCTACATGTTTCAAGTGAAAAAGAAACAAGTCACTTCTGCATGTCCATACACTACCAGTGACATACACAGAAATATATTCCAAAGAAAAATTACAAGAGAATTCTAGAAGAGTGAGAGAGGCAACAGCCATTTTATACCTGAATCCAGGAGCTAGATTAATGTTTTCATTGAATGAAACTGTACATTTTCACTGAGGGGGATATTATCCTTTCTCTCTTTTTAAAGTCAACAAAATGGCGCAAAAATGACTGTTGCAAAATTATAATTAAACCTTCAATAAATAAGGTTAGGATATAGAAGTATTACCCAGCTACTCAGTGATGTTAAGAGTAAACTCAGCAACAGGACAGGGATCAACACTACACTTATTTGATCAAGAACCATCTAAAATTAAATTTTAGCAGGCCAACTACAACACCACTACAGAGATAGAATGGATAGTTAATTCTTACCATCTGTTCCGGTAATTATGAGTATAAGAGATGACAAAAATTTCAATAAATATATGTAAATGGAGCATAAAGTCACTAATTAGCATTTAACACTTAAAATAGCTATACAATATCATCTCACGGCACTAGGTTGAGCAAACACCTTTTTAAAAATGGCCATGAAATATGGTTAAATATGAGCTCTATATTAGTTATCAGCTAAGAGATGACTTAACTTAAAAGCAATCTATTTCATGTATATTAGTTTCATATTAGACTAATTTAAAATAAACAATATAGCAATGACAAGTAAAATTATAGAGTTTAACAGTAAAATGCTTGGTATACAACCACGTACCTTCCTCAAGAGCATCATCTCCATCAGACATCAGCTCGTCGTCTGAGCAGATATTCAGGACATTGACCAGCATTTCCGTGACTGTAATCCAAATTTCAACAACATTAGAAGTGATAGCATTAAAAAGGATTAGAACTTCATTCCAAGTAAGTTGGACATGTATTTTTGATTAAATAATCAGCTTCAAGTGCCTTACCAGCTTATGCAATGCTTTTTTTTATGTGTTAAACAACAATGATTACATTTGCTTAGAAGTTGCTCATATTTTTAAGACAATATTTTATCATTGCCATCACTATATTCCAATGAACCTTTTTTTTTGACAATCATAGGCTTATTTTGCCTAGAAATTTTGATAATTTGAGCAACCCTCTGAATGGATTAAACTTGTTGGTGGCACACTTTTTGCAGAACAGAAAAAAAACCATCAACTACATCATCATGTGTTGGATGCATACTGGAAGTGAAATGAATACATAATTTATTCTACAGCTCTCATCACTCTGAGGCCCATTTCTTAAAGCTACAAATCAATAAACAAGTTTTTGTACTTTGCTTGTTGAATGCTTGCATAAAAATTAGAATAGCAAGAATTGCATAAAATTTTTGAATTGTGTTTAGAAATTCTTATACAGTAAACACTTGATGATCTGGACTAGGTATATGAGGTGAGGGTGAAATCCGGACTACCTGGAGATTTGGCATTTGTAATCCCATAGCAAAAGCAACTAATGTCGTCGCAAAACATCAGTGCTCATGGTTTTTCCCCATAAGGTTCAAGAGTATAACTATCAGCAATCACGACTTCACCAGAAACATTTTTATTGCGAATATTACGCTGCCTCTTAAAACACCATAACCAAACACTAGCCCAGCAAAATTCTCAACATGCAAGTGTATGTGCAGGATTTTGAATGTCAATGCCATGAATTTCTACACCTCTTGATGACTGCTGCACATACCACCAGTGAACAACTTCTTCCAGTCTTACACCTTCCGGTAAGTAACCTTAAAGAGTTTTCCAAACCTGCCTATCTATCTTCTGGGTATTTACATCAAATTTGGGAACAAAGAGCTTTATCATAACCTTCTTTTTCAGATCAGACAAATTCTGCTTAGCTATATCAAACTCACAAACATCACTTGAAACTGACACCCCTGAATCCAATTTCTCAAGAATCTTTGCTTTATCTGTAATTTTCAGTTACATTTTCTTTTATTGCTAAACTTTTTTAGATGCAACTGCCAAAACTTGATGCAGTTTTTCCACCAGAACAACCAAAATCAGTAAATATGTAATCAGTAATATAATATCATCAAGAGTCACGAAAGCACATGGAATGAATTGGCCATTTATGGTAAACATTTGTGTCACATATACAAAATGTGCAGTATTTATGTAAATATGAGTATTATTTGCTTAAGGTAGCAACATTATAACAACATAATATATCACACACAACTGGAGAATTGAGGAGTTAGTGAAATATTTCACGTTCTTTCAAACATTTTTGTAGAAAATTTCAAGGAAACCGTATTTTAACAGTAGTTTCAGTGCCACTATATCACATCCCTTTTTAATCCACCCCATGCTACATGGTCGGGCTCTGCGTGGATTATGCAGGAGTCTGGATTAGCAAGGTTGGAATTACTGAGAGTTTACTGCATTGCATGGTTTTAGAGGAATTTTAAATTGATCTGCATCTTAGAGAAATAGGCTTCTGGTGGTAACTAACCTGTCTTATTCCTGACAACAATGAAGAGATAACAAGATTTTGAAGAACATATATTTAAAATGAGATAAGAATGGGTGCAAGCAGCACTCTTATTGGAAATCTTTGGAATATTAATTTCATCATTCTTTTCAACTATAATTTATGTCTTAAGAGGATTTTTTCAGTTCTTCAAGGTTACTGCGGATACACAGTTTTATTAATGGATAATTATTAACTCTCAGTTGTACCTTGATATTTCTCTGTTCAAGGCAATTTTGTTTCAAAGTAAGCTATTTCAGAATGATTGTTCTCACATTGAAGGCAACCAAGGCTAATGTGACATAACTGTCATTATTTTTCCAATGAAATTTATTTACATATTTATGAATTTAAGGATAAAATACGTTAATGATTTTAATTATTTTTTAAATCAATAAACTTAAACTCCACATTAATGTGAATAATTTGTTTATTTTTTTCATTTTAAAATCTCAATATTTTTTCAACTCTGGCCTTGATTGTTGAATTTGGTGGAGATCACAACAATAATAAATGAGAATACAATTATCATCGCCTTCAGTGATTCTGTTCTTGATTTTTCAAATCCTCAGAGATTTCATTTAAAACTTTGGTTTGGAAAATATAACATGGGAATCTGCATTTGTGGTGCCAAGGCAACAATGATCCTGATGATAAACATTAAGCACCATGTGGTAACAATGATGACCTTTTGAAGTGTTGTAAAGGCACCTATTTAGTGCACACCAGGTGCCCAGGGAGAGATGAATAAAAGGCAACCAAATGGCAGTTTTTACAAAAAAGAAATTGGTGTAGCAAATTGAGTACACGCACAGTACCTTTTTCGCCTACAAATGGAAGTGACCATGTGAAAACATCCATGAAGTTGGGAAGCCAGTACGGGTGAGCCGAGCAGTTAAACTGCCTGATGTTCATCACATTGTTTTCATACTTGAGTACTGCTGCCTGTTATTCAAAAAGCAAGAGATGAGCTTCATAACTAATAACATAAAGATACATAATTATATTTTCATTACTTTTAGTAATTAGCAAACATTTAGAAATAACATAATTTTGAGAAGGTCTTCATCTCATACAACTGACTGTTAGATGTCACGAAATTGGCCTTAAATTTATTGAAATACTAGACAAAAAAAAGGAAACTTTTTTACTAAAAAACAAATCACTGTATTATTCCAATAAAATTTTATGATATGTACACAGAGCATTACCAGTTTCAACGTAAAACATTGTCATCATATGCTCTCACCAGATCATGATGATACAAAAAAACTGGTAGTCCTCTTTTCAATTAGTAATCAGTGGTGTTCTATTTTTGTAAAAAAATTACTGTGGAAAAATACAGTGTTTTCACAAGTCAGACCAATATCCCATTTTTTCACTGAATGACATGCAATTGGAAAAGGCCAAAAATATCTTTCACATGAAGTTTGATGATAGCTGAAAACCACTCTTCTCAAGCAGTCCCTTGGATGCATTCTGCACACTCAAAGATCATTTAAGGCAGGATTTAAAAGTTTTAGGGTAAACCATTCTGTCCACAATTAGGCATTGTGTTACACAAAATGTTGCAAATAAAAAAATATGAATGAAGCAGATTTTTCCCTATTTTCAAATATGTATATCAAATTATGTGTTTCACTGTATCATTAAATAATTTATTCTGTGATTGTGAAAAAAATATAGACAATGCTTTTTTGAAAGAACTCATCTAGTGCCAAGCCAATCAAAATTAGCATACTTTTGGGTTTAGTGATTCTTTAAAAATCACATGTTGCTGATAGCATTACCATAGTTATTACAATAAAGCCATTAGCGTTACCATAGTTACTATAATTAAAACCATTAACATTACCATAGTTTACCATAATTAAAATTACAGTTTCAACATTATTCCATTTTTTTTAATTCAAAGAATAAGTTAATGCTTATAAAGGGCCCAAATATGACAAAGAACAGTAATTTGGTATCATTAAATAATTTTCTGAAATTATAAATTTATCAAAGGTGGAGACAAATGTATGATAGTAAAAATATGTTAGAGCATTTAATTTACTTTGTTTACTTGTTTACTTAAGAGTATTATTCTCTTTTATATTGTTTTTAGTAACATAAAAATACTTAAATCCAAGACACTGAATGAATCCTGAAGACTGAAATGGTAATCAGAATCAAAGATATATTACACAGTAATAAAATCCTCTTCCTGACTCAATGCTAATAAAAGCCCCAAGAAAAATAAACTTGGTGGATAAAACTTGAAATTGGTAGACCTGAAATCATTACTTTCTTTAATAAATTAACAGTTGGATATAATCACCGTTTTAATATTAATCCGAAACATATTTCTCAGAATTGCATCCTGAAACATTGTTTCTAAACATACATGTTATAATAGATATTAAAGAACTAATTTATGCCATCAATTATGAACTCATTTAACAAAAAAATATATTGATAATTGCAATCAATATTCAGTTAAATTCTATTACATTACCTTATTATTGTACACATCCAAATAGTTTGGTGCGGAGAAAATGGTGATGAGGGAAGGAAAGCCTGTGGTCTGACTTTTCCTGTACATCCGGTACCTATGGACGCGAAAAGGAGTTTATACACAATGAGGAATTGCAGGCAAAGAAAAATTGTGGCAGTAAATATGGTGAAAAAGATATGAGACCAATGGCAAGAAACACCTTGAAGATAATAATTAAAAATTAACTCCTTCAGCATAAAAAATAATTGTAGCCAACTTCCAAGATTTTTCTTGTCACATGGTGAGATATTTGGTACATTCTTCTCCTTCTAAAATTATCAAAAATAACTCATTTTATACTTCAAACATGGGATTTATAATTGGGAAAGAGATAAAATCATATCCACTTACCCAGCATCTTGAGCTTCATGTGCTCGTATGATGGATAGAAGGTTGTTATTTTGAAGGAAATCACAGCATGCTGCATAGCTACGAAGAAGTAGAATAAGGGCAACAATAAATATTCCTTTGATGAGGAATTGGTGATTAAAATTATAAATAGAACATATTATAGAGAAGTGGCATACCCAGAAAATAGTTTTGGGGTTGGTGGGGGGACAGCTAATGCCAATAGCTTCATTGCCATCTCGATTGTACTAAAAGAATCTTTCTCTTGGCTATAGCTTTATTGGTCTATTTAATATTGGCTCAATTGGAACTTTATTTTATTTGCTATTTTTAAAGCACAAAAGAAAATTTCACTTGGCATGAAATTACCGATAGTATTCAACTTAGTCAACTATTCTTGTGGGAGTAAAATTTTGGAGGAGTGGGGGATGAGCCTAATTAGCTAACTCCCCCTCTGGCTATGCCACTGGTACAGAATTAATTTTGAGGTGGTTTCTAATTATTCCTTAGCTCCCATGAATGATCCTGGCAATCAACACTAAGTAAAAAATGCTTTAAAGTTTGGTGCCCACTTAGATCATTGATGCATAACACTACAGAGAGTTAGACCTCAATGAGGGTGCCATTTGAATGGACATAGTACCCCAAATATATAAACAAATTTGAAATGGGTCACTGTAAGTTTTCGGTGGGGAATGACTGCAGTGGCAAAGCAGGGTGGGCTAAAGTCACTTAAGGGGTCATCATTTGCAATATCTTGTGAACAATGCAATAACAACCAGCAGAGGATTACTGGGATAGATACATTACCATTATCAACCAAGCAAGAAAATTTCATTTAGTGTAGCACATTAGAAACCAACTTAAGGTCATATGCATTGGATACCAGGCATAATACCTAGTAATTTATAAGAAAAATTTCACAAGCCATTGTATTATTTTGTGATCAATTACATCTCGTGATGAAAAAATAACTTTTGGGATTTTTCCCATAGTCATATTATTCCCATTTACTCATATGAAGACACCTCCGATAGTTTAGGATAAACATAAGGTCTTTAAGAAGTACTGATGCAGGAAAAAACTCAGTTATTTATTATTTATATGAACTGTGAAACTTTTATCTAATTGAATCAAGTGTTTGCTACGCAACACACCCCAAAACCTAAACAATTTGTACCCATTGATTTTCCTGGCTTGCAGATATGCAAGGGTTGGCAAATATAATTTTAGGGGAAAACTACCTTACAACATGGCAAGATCTAAAGGAAAATATCAAGTACCATAATAAATGTAGCAATATAACCATAAAAAACTAAATGGACTGTTGATAAGTGTGGAGAGCCTCAGATTCCATTAGACAACTGAAATTCACTGTTACAAGAGTTGATATAACAAATTAAAAAATTAATATATAATGCATACATACATGGAGATGCAAATGGCTTTCTTCATCAATCAGTTATCCAGCCACCACAAGTTTGTAATTCTTTAGTTGCCCATCATACACAGTATACCCATCTTATATGGTCCAGATTTTACCACCTAAGACTTCACCCCTCCAATGGGTGAAAACCCCATGGTATCTCCAACGGATGAATTATAAAAAGTACATGTAAAACTGATATGTTGAACATGCTTCCTAGGCCATAGACACTTCAGGGAAACAAGGTGCTGGGAAATATTTTACTGGAAAAAAGGACATGATTCCCAACTTGTATCATCTCAGAGGGCAAACGAGTTTAAACTCGTTTTCCCTCTGAGACTCGTTTAAACGAGTGAGCATGTTACCCAGGTAGCTAGGCACAAACAGAACATTTTTGTCAGTATTTTAAATTTGCAATTTCAGTGTTTCAAAATGTAAAAGTTCTCTTTCTTGAGTTTTGATCCTAAATATAAAATAACTACCCATTGTAAAGAAGTTAAATTTGTTTCCTTTGGTGTTTGGGAGGGTGCCTTTTTGACTCCTTCTTCCCAATGATTTAACATTCAGGCCATGCCACTAGGAGGGCCATCTATGGTGCATAATGTCCAGAACCATAAGCTTAAGATTCAAGATTTGTTCAACCTACCCTGATGTACCTATAATTCAACCAACTTGACTCTTAATTTAATGCATCAAAATTCTCCAGTATCTCAAAACTTAAAAACAAATAAAATATCAGCTCTGAATCACAATTTACTTTCAGGAATAGACTTACCTATAGAAATACGAGCAGCCCCTCACACTGTTGTGACTGAAATGTTCAGCATTCTTTTCATTTCCGAAGTCTTCAAGAGGATCAGACCAAAGCAGATCGCACATTGGGCCAAAGGCTGGAGGCTCCTTGAATCTGTCCAACTGAAATAAAGCGAATATACAAATGAGATTCTGGACATATTTTTCCATTGCTCCACAAATAGGTAAACTCTTATTATTTGCATAAATTTATTACAATATGTAATGAATAAATATTGGCTTGGAATGTTTCTATTCTAATTGGCTTACTATTATATTTTCACTTTTGATAAAAAAACTTCCATCACAGTAAGTATCAAAATATACCAAAGATTTCCATGTGTACTATAGAGTATACAGAAGATTGCTAGCAGGAGAAGTAGTTATTAAGGCAAATGCTGAATAGCTGAGGCCATTTGCACCCATAGTGATATGTGTGATGTGAGTTTAGGAATCAGATGGAGGGTGGAGAAAGAAGATCATCATCAGAATTAACAAACACTGAACATTAAGGTGGAAATGTGTCCATAGTTTAATGACCTATCCTCGATGTAGTCCGTATTGCACTGAAAGTGATAACTGCAAGGCATATGCATAGGGATCAAAACACCAGTGAAATATCAGCCACCAACATGAATGTCAATCATTAGAATGGGAAGCCTTTACACCAGCTATTTGTACCAACTGATCATCAATAAAATA
The DNA here is from genome assembly GCA_002093875.1 of Calopteryx splendens. NCBI lineage: Eukaryota > Metazoa > Arthropoda > Insecta > Odonata > Calopterygidae > Calopteryx > Calopteryx splendens. Next base: position 1,126,037 of record LYUA01000062.1, on the reverse strand, counting down.
AATTGATGGTGATGAGCCACTGTAAATGTATTATGAATGTGGTGTGCCCTATCCACTACCCACAGAGATGGATATAGTTGCTGGTAATTGTAAAATATAGCTTACAATGCTGCTACCTTGTGATTTCTCAATATTTTAAAGAACAAAGAAAAATTTCAGTGTTGAACTCCATGTGAGGTTAGTCCCAAACTTTAGGCAATCACTGGGATGAAACATATCTTCATATTAAAAAACAGAAATTTGAGGACTGTTTTCATAAAGCGTGATTCTGGATAAGGTACCAATAACAATGGAACACTATAAATTCATCTGTGTGTACACTGCAAAAGTGTGAAAACATATCTACAACTTTCTAAAGATAAAGATATCTCTTTGAAATTCTGAAAGGCAGGGGATCAAGTACAGGGGTGGTGGGGCTAATTGGATTCAAGACCCCAGATACAAATCCAATTTATATTTTTCACTCAATCGCAAATTTTATTTGTATGATACCGACCAACGACCATAAAAACCATGGCAAAAATCTCATTCACAAGTGATATGTTCAATTTTGTTTAAGTCTTCACCACTTATTATTCCAAAACATTTTAACTCTTGGCTACATCACAAAATTTGTACGGATTGAAATGGGCACATATGAAGTAATCCATTCTAAAAAAACTCGGACGGAAGTAACTCCGTTTATTATAGGCGTTATTTTAAGGATAAACCAACCATGAGCCCCCGGCGAAGACGCTCATACAGAAATGAAATACAAAATGTTGGTTTTGCCAGCATGAAGCATTAATCTTTTATTTTCTTCCTGGGCGATTCTGGTGGTCCGAATGCCCCATGGCATCCCGATAAGCTTGTCATCGGGTTTCCCAGGGGCTGAACAACCGGAATGCAAACAACATCCATGCCCCGAGGCGTAAGTCGAACCCGCGTCCTCAGGGTGGGTAGGCTGGCGCTGGCCTATCACCCACCAAACCACCCGGGCCAGCTGAATTCGATATACATTTATAGATGAAATGTGCGGAGGAAAATGCTTTAACATCACGTGACACCGATTTAGAGAGAAATGTGCAGGAAATTCGGAAGCCACGTCTTTTGGATCACCTTTTTACGACAGCGAATGCGTAGGAAATCGAAAATCTGGTGAGATTTATTTATGAACGACATCTTCCCTCCCAACTGCAGCTCCCCTGCTTTTGAAAAGTGAGGGCGTCAAAGGGTTCCTTCCCCTCCCCTCCCTTGTCGCTTCCAATGCAAGCCCCCCAACCGACTCGCCTCCGCACACGATTCGTCTCAAACATCTGCCCGTCTCGCATTTTTGACGCAGACCTACCGAGCTCGTCCCAGGGGCGGAGGCAAGATTCTCGCGAGGGGATGGAAGGGCGAGACTCTGCGGCGCGTAACCCAGCAAGTAACAAGAGGTCAACAAAAGTGTTGCACCAGGTATTTTAGATGAACATTTTTTCCGTCGATTTTATTAGTTTTCACCCTCAATTACAGACTCCTGAATTTAAAGAAAAGAAAATATTTACGCCATGAATTGAAGGGAAAGCGAAAGAATGATTAATGATCCATACCGTAGCTAAAAAAAGTATCATTATGTAATAATTCGGAATACTCGTATGACAGGACATCAACCGGTAATAACAAAGAGATTTTCACGAAATTTACGCATCGAAGGAATAAACTTTGCTCTTTTCCGCTTCGGAAATACGCCTATCAGGACGTCCGATGACGACTCAGAGAGCTGAAACGTACGCCGCTAAAAAAAGTGTTAAGGAGAGTGGAAAATTGAAAAATGAATGCCTTTGATATGGACTATATCAGGCCTAAAACAGCGAGCTTTAACCAAAAATTTTCATAAAATTGCTTACATCTAACAAAAAGTGACGCTGAAAACGGGGGAATGCGTGAAAAGAAGAAAATAAATACGAGAACAAGTGAAAGAAATGGTAACCCATAACGACGGCTGAAACGGAAACAAAAAATTAACTGAAAAAAACCGTTAACTTTTGTATAAATTTAACCAGGGGCCACGAGGAGAAAATTGTTTCCCCTCTTCAACTTTAAAATAAAACTTTTTCCCCTCCCTTTCTTCCGAGAGGGGGTGGGTGGGGAGGCGGCCCCCCCATCCGCGACCGCCCCTGTCTCTCCCGCGCTCCCACGACCCCCTCGCCGTCTCTCCTCCAAGCCCGAGCGAACGCCCAAGCGTGAGACGGCGGCGGCCTCCCGCTCGTCGAAAGAGCGCGCGGGGGGGGGGGGGGGGGGGG
>LYUA01000062.1:1017772-1029259 GCA_002093875.1 Calopteryx splendens | reverse complement strand
CACTCCCCTCTCGACCCCCACTCCCCTCTCGACCCCCACCCCCACCCTCAACTCCTCGAGTGTAAAAATACCTCTGCATCGTGAAAAAATTTTTGTATCCGAAGATGACACCTATGCGTCGAAACTAATTGTGCCATAATAAAAGTGTGTGGAAAATACTTAGTATTCTTTTTTCATTTAAACATGGTGACGTATCGGGAAATCGGGTCGAAGTATTCCGCGGGCAATAGGTCGTCGTTCGCTGTCGATAGAAGGTCATGACATCCCAATCGTGCCTTTCAGTTTTGCCGCTGACTTCGTAACACTGACGGCGGAGAATATTGACGATTTACGAGGCAATATCAACGGGCTGCGAGAGAAAATAACACCTCTCCTCACCAAAAATTTGCCCTCGAAAGTTATGATGACTTGTAACTGGTGTTTGCATAGGAGCGCAACTGATTTTGAAGGCATAGACCAGATACCAACAGGAGACTGGCCAAGGAGGGAGAGATATTGGAATGCAGGCACGACTTAACTTAAACAAGACACTCGAAAGAGTTACCTAACCGCAGTATTCGCCAACCTACCAAAGCCGATCCTACACGTCCTATTGTTTAAATCCGACCAAACTGGGCGCTGAACAACCTTTGAGTTTGAGCGAAATTTATGCTTTGATGATCGCAATAAGCCTTATTCCATCACATGGAGTAATATCAAACTACTCACGCTTCTGGGCTGCTAAGTCTGCAGCCCCAGAAGAGCTTTTGAAGTTCATTATGCCCTTCCATCCATTCATACCCTGGGTAAAAACCCCTCGGGTTTCCGAACGGGTCAGGCTCTCCACATCTTCCTCCAACGTTTAGATGTGAGACTCGCCCACCGAAATGTCAGAGGAAGATATGGAGATCCTGACCCGGTCTGAAACCAGAGAGATTTTCACCCAGAACATTCGCCGGGAACACACAAGATCATGCATCGTTCATACCCCTTTTCTTGAGAAACAGGAAGCATTGAATTCAAAAGTTTCGGTTTGAAGCACTGTCGAGCATTGCATTGAGAAAATAGAATTCAGGAATCTAATTTTAATGGTAACAGTGGCATTTCTCTCATCAAAAACATATTGGTCATACGCAACATATTTTCTTAACCCACGTTAGGAAATCTTCAAAGCAGAATTTAACTGGGATTTATTTGACAGAAACTTTTCCAGTGTACTTATCATAGTTATTGGGGGAAATGTAGCTGTTTTCGAGATAGGCATATTATTGAGCATGCGGAAATAAACTAAAAACCTAGTATCTAAGGAAGTAATAGATATTATCCGTAAAGCCTTAGTAAGTATTTAGTATGAGACTGAGACCTAGAATATATTTTGAGTTATGGTTGAATAGAGGATAATGATGTACTTATTTATAATGAATTATGACTACGTGATATTCGCGTTTTCGTACTGTCTTTAAAACTCCCAAAGCACGACCCATTCCAGCAAGGAAATAAGAATCAAATTGAATATGCAGGGTCATAAAAAAACCGTACAGTAGTCGAGGGAAAGATTCAATGTGGAGATAAGTAACCAGGCAAAAAATAACAGGAAAGTCAATGAGACAGACGAATTGGAACGGCCATATCGAATGATTGGGAAACTTATTTTATTCCAATAGATGCGAAGTAACTCAAAACTGCCGTGAGAAAAGGAGTCTTCGAGTGATTGGAAATTTGAGATGCTGAGAGTAATCGACTAGAAACTTCAATTATTGACCCGAAATATAAGTCCCCGGACGGAAAGTCGAAGAATAAAATATTTAAAAAATTTCATTGTTTATAGGCTAGCTTTTATATTCACGGTTTACTTAACTCATTCACGAAAAACGTTGGTGGCAATTACTAGAAATGGGTATCGAGATTACATAGTGATAATAAGAGGCGGAGAATTTTAGAAAACTCAATAATTGAGCCGAACCAAGCCAATTAAAAAAAATAGTATGCATCATTTTTTCGTTACACCGCTACCATTCAAATATTTGTCCATTTATTTTCAAGTCGCAAAATAGAAACCTATAAAAGATAAAGCTATATATACCTAGTTACGCCGCAAAGAACAAGAAAAACTCCTGCATTTAAATTCGAAGGAAACGAGGTAGTCGTATTTTCTTGCAACACTGGAAATTACTGGAACGCGATATTCGTGAAAAAAATCGGAAACGAACAAAATATTGTTGAAAAAAGTTAAACAAATCCTCTCACTCCTTTCTCCAACGTTTCGTTCTTTTTTTTTCGATGGACCCTTTGCAGGTGCCCGCCCCGCAGTGAGAGAGTACTGGAATCGCCGAATCAAACGGCGGAGGGTGGGGGGGGGGGGGGNGGGGGAGACCACCACCGACCGGTGCAAGATGAGAGGGAGGCAGGGCGAGAGGGCGCGCGGAGAGGGGGAAGAGTAGCGCGGGTGAGCATCCGGCGACGGCCGCGGGCGATGTCGCCGCCTTTCGAACCGGGACGCCACCCCGCAACGCCGGCACCCCTCCCCGGGGCGGGCGACAAGGAGGCCGGGGGACGGGCGCCGTCATTCAATCGCCGAGAAGCGAAACCAAACGCCGCCGGGCGAAAAGGAGCCCTGAGGCTCGCACACGACCGCACTGACCGAAGCCCAACGCCCCGCGGTCGCAGGGATATAACAACGCAGATGCACTTCACGCCACAGTTTACGGCGCTCTCGACCCCTAGGGATTGATGCTTAAATGCCGATGGTGGCCAAATCCGGGGGGTGGGGTCTCCATAAATGTGACGAAACGAAAATAGAGCACCCATTCAAGTATATATTTTGTCATTGGCAAGCAGAAAAAAAATTAACCTGTAAATTGGCAAAGAGGAAGCATTTTCTGTAGCACTGGAATGGTATAACATGGTACCAATAATATCAACGTGAAAAGGTACACTAAACATCTATTATTATATAAAAATAAATTCTCAACTCAAAAATTAAAACTCCAAAACTTCATGGATTTAATTCAGGAGTTCAGAGTTTATTAATGGATCCGATTTTATAAGATTTTGAAAAGTGATTTTTAAATGTAATTTTGTTATTTAAAATTGAAACTTTTGGAACAAGGTACATTTGGAAATTTTTTACTTAGCTGCATGAAAAAAATTTACTCCACCCATGTTCTTTTTGAGTACTACAACTATTAATACACAAAACACTAACTAATTATGAATCAAAAAACCAATCTGACAGCGAGAAACCACGACCTGATTCCACAAAATATCTCTCCTGTTTGTGAATCGCAAAATCTAACCATAGGGGAGTACCTACCGACAGAAATTTACGCATTCATCCATGCGAGATTTCCAGATCACAACAGACCAAGTGCCTACTTGTGAACCTTACGTAAGGGAAGCAATCAGAGCACACCTAATCTGATGGTTAAATAGAATAGCAGGACACAAGTGGGAAGCTAATTTACAGAGTTTCTCTCTCCCAATGATTGAATGCCCGGATGCCGACCCAGAAAAAAAACTAAAGCGAGGTAGCGAACTTTCCGATGATGAGACGTGAAGAGCCTAAAAAAATATAAAAAATGATAAAACACGAGAAGTAAAAAAGAACGAAAGCCCGGAGGGCCGGGGCACGGTACTGCGATGGTGTGTGTGTGTGTGTGTGTGCACGTATACGTGGAGGGGGAGAGGTGGCCCTTAGCTCCCCGGCGTGCTGAGAAGCGCCATAATGGGCAAGGTCGACTTGTGACCCATTTCCGACTTAGCTCGCTGCGAGCTCGGAGGGTCCCCTGAGTGTGTGTGTGTGTGTGCTCACGTCGTGTGGGTCGTAGAAAGGGACACGATGAGGGCGTGGCATGCGAGTCAACCCTGGGGTCATCTGGGATTGGAAAGGAAAATTAGTCGCGCGGAAGAACGGATGGCTTATCGCCGGGATGGGAGGACGGGGGGGAGGGGGGGGAGAGTGAGGGCGGCGGAGAGAAACCCTTAAGGCCGGTTCGCATTGAATGCAATAGCTGAACGTAAGAACTCGAGAGTTAGGTTAAGGCTTTAAGGTAGCAATTCATTGAACGCAAGAACTTAACGTGTAAGGACTTAAACTTAAGAAATTAAGAGCCGAGCATGTGCGTGGGAACGGTACCGTTCACAATGCGAATTGAGAACTTAATTTGATGAGAAACATGGCTCATGTTCATCTTTTAAGTGTAAGTAGTTAAGTCGTCCAACCAGCAGTTAATAAGTTCTCCAATCATGTGCAATCGTGAATTGTTCTCCAGAACCAAGGGTAACTTTCGGGTACCTACAACAGATGGCTGAGGGCAATGGCTGAAGGCAAATGAACCGGATGAAGAGAGATTTAGCATTGATGAAGGCCACTGCTGAACTAAACTCTGCTCGAAGGGGCCGTCCTTAAATTGTGTAAGGTCAATCTCGGCTTTTTTTAACTCTTCCCCACTCCTCCTAACGTAAGGATCCGTATGGTATGAGACATCCTTTTACCATAAAATTAAAAAAAAGGTATTTAGGCAGCGCTCTGCGGGTTCACTAGTCGTATCAAGCAATTTGAAGTAGAATATGTATAACTCTCTCTCAAAAAGCCTTGCGCACTTTAAAGGCGGTCCCATACAGACAGGGAGTCTATTAATGAAGGATAATAGTTGAAAAATACTTTAGACCAGTGTGTTTCTCAAAATTAAGAATACTGCAGAGAAACCCTACTCATTGGCATCAGATATGAGGGTATAGGATCGTACATTAGGGCGCAAAATGTTTCCCTTAATTATGTGCAAAAATATCATTGCTTGTGAGAAGTATAAATATTTGCACCAAATGTTTATGAGGTTCCGCACTACTACAGTAATCAGTCTGATGATTTGTTCAACAGCCGATGAAGACGTTCATTATGTACTATTGCAATAAAGGGAGAAAAATTCAGTCATCCAATCCTATCCCTGTGATACTCGCAGCAGAACACTAATTTCTGGAACCCAGAATGACAGCTTTGGTGAAGCAGAGAGTGTTTTGCGCTCTACCCACGGAGCTGCCATGCCATGAAAAATTCGATATTTGAATTAAATGATTGATTCTCTACAACTTATTAGTGTTTTTGCGAAATATTTTCACTTCTTGGAGCAACGGTGATTCCAAAAGTAACAGCCCCCATTTTTTGACGATGGAGTTATACTTTTGCAGGTTAGCATTTCAGTTCCTTTCTTCGAATAGAATTCATAGTTTTTTTACTACCATTATTATTAGATTGGCAAAGATATACCACATAACTCATCAGAGGGATGGACAAACAGAAAACAGAAAATGAAATAGGTATATGTAAAATAAATCTAAGGTCATTGGTTGAAGCAGTTTACGGCTTAGAGTGGGGTAGCAGCGGTAAATAGCGACATTGATCAGAAATTATAATCCATAACGCTTTTTGTAGAAATCACATTTATCCCTGTAATTCATTGTGTTGTGAAGACCTCTTACTTCGTAGTCATATCAATCAGAATAATTTAATAGCTAATAAAATGTTTTAATTTTGTTCAAATGGAAAATAATTAAAATTCTACCTCTCCGAAATCTTAACGCAAGACGACAAAATGAAAAGAAACCTGTTTTCAGGAAATTACCCCAAGAATAAAAACTCCAAATGGACGCAATTACTTTATGGGCTTCCTGCATAAAGCAGGCAAAAGAAAGGGGGCTAAAACAAGAAAAAGGGAAAGACGACATACCAAAGGATTTTCAGACAGCACAGGACAAAGAAACCGTGGAACTACTAACCAAAGACGATAATTACTTGCACATTGTGAATGAAAAGAAACTGATCCGTGGAATACGAGCAATACCGAAAACGGAAATGGAGAAGCCTGCGCTAAACGGCTGATTGATTTTCTCAAGAGTGATTCCGGACATGTAGGTATGCCATAAAACGGAATATCAAGTGTCTGACGAACGGGGTTCTGGGATAAGGTTTCCCCACCCATACTTCCGCCACATTTGGAGCGCAGTGGAGACAGGAGAAATCAATGAAACTCGAAGAGAGGCTGGCAAAATGCCTAGAAATATGAAAGCAGATGAGAAAACAAAATGCGCCAAGGCTGCAGAAGAAGAGAGGAACTAAGAGATGCAGCCCGAGGGAAAGGAGAAACTAAGGGACCATTTTGAATTGGCTGCAACAGACCTTGACGAGAATTAATGAGGCATTCAAGACAAATCATTTACTCAGGATGGTAATACGGGGTCTTAAAGGGCCAAGATTTCGCGCTCCTCAAGAATATTACAATCTTACGCGATGATACAATTCAGTTACTACTAAGTCTTTGTATTCATTTTCAAAGAATTCACTGCTTTAAAAATAAAATTTATCCCACCCTGAAATGCACAATTCACTACGGGCAATTATCGAAGACCGTACTACTTGGAGTGGGGGTAGAATTCACCTCCTCCACGGAAATCCGTCTGTCGTTAGAACAAAAAGGTGCGATAAAGTCTAGCGGAAAGGGTTTGCGCCGGCGAAACCAATATTTTGAATAAAAGAATTGAGGTCATATTTTTGCAATTGAATTCCATTTTCCAGCAAATATTCGACTTCAAAAGGCGCTGCCTGAAGGTAAACTTGTACTCTTTGTTTTATTTGTAACAATGTACTTTTCCACAAGATTTTTAATGACTGCGACTGGTTTCACATTTATAAGACTTTGACAGGCCAGTTTTTGAAGCGTATGAACGGTATATATATACATGTAGGTATTATAGATATATACCACTAAGACGCTTCGATAACTGGCCAGACGATGCCTTATCAAGTTGAAACCGGTCGAAGTGAATACTAATCTACTGAAAAAGTGCAAAAATTGCCTTATTAATGGATGTCTAACACTACCACGGATCCACGGTTGAAGTTACTAAATTTGTTGCTTATACTAATTGCCTACAAACACCTTTATCAGCGTCATGAAATATCAAGCGAACGGTACATTATGTAAAATAATTTCGTAGTACCAGGAAAACTTGAATCGTTCGGAATAGAGATTGGGGCAGTCCAAAATTTAAAGCGGCAAAATAAGTTAATTACAGTGTTTATTTTCATAGCTTACTGAGACTTTTGTAAATTACCAAATATACCCTAATATTCGCTAAATGTGATACGCACATTACATTCTAATAGTTTCCCCATAATTTTCTCATTTATATGAACGGAATGATAATATTTTAATAAGAGCAGGGAACATTTATAAGTTATAAACTATTTTAAGTTTCCTCTCTTCTGTATTCAAGGCGAATTTCCTTTGGTTTATTGCCTCGGTATAATTGGAGCCGTAGACACGAGATAAAATATTACAATGAAAGTTATAAATAACTAATAACATTTAAATGTTTTGCAGAAACGCCTGCATGGCACTTCATGTAATTTATTTTAAAATATAGGTGTGGCCAGAACCATTTTGCATTTAGCATATGGGTATCATTTGTGCAAAAATTGTTTTACACTACGACGCAAGAAGGCTGATTTGGGTTAAGCTTTCATCCCAGTTTTCTTTTCACAGAAATGATTTTGATTGACTACGATAACTCTTCAAACGCGGCTTAAGATTTTTTTTAACATTTTATACATTGTCACCAGCTTTCCTGATGAATTAAATGTATAGAACAAGAAGTTACAGGTAACTTACCGAATTTATCGAAAAGTACCCTTATTTTTCCCAGTAATATTTCTCAAATGAAAATAAAGGTAATTCACCCATCTATAGTAAGGAATTAAAAATATTAGATTTTTTCCCAGGAATCAAATTTTGTAATTAGGACAATCGTAGTATCTAATGTATAACAATCCGATTCATGTTCTTAAGACGGCGGAATGCGTATTTTAAGTACAAAGGACTGCCTCAAAGTGGATCGAGGTCGGGTGAAGCACTCTGGCTCTGCCTGCCTTTCTATTAATAAAATAACACACTCACTTTCTCACTGCACACCTATCAGGTGCCAAATTGCCGACGGAAAGGAAAGACCACCGCGCAATAACTCTTTTTTTTATAAAAGCTGAAAGGTTGAGAAAGGAGGTCCAATGTAAACAACTTTACGATTAAAGCGCAGAGCACATGAAACGCTGGAGCCAAAAAGCCGGCAGCGACACTTCATAGAGTGAATTTGTTTTACGACATCCTTTTCAAAGCCCCACCCTTATACCACGACCTTCGCACTTCACGGAAACTTAAGCCGGTGAGCTCATTTACGAAATGTGGACGCCTCTAAGGACAATGGGGAGGTTTATTATGACCGCCGCTGGCAATGTAAAAGCCGCTGGATCATTTAGTACTTGTTCGCGAGCAAAGCGATATTTTAAGAGGTACCACAAAGGCAAATGGAAAAGATTTCCTATGCTGTGACAATTTATGTGATTCGATTAAGTTAAACCTCATTCAACGAGTGATGAAACGATCTTAAGGAAGTTCCCGTTGAACATTGTTTTTCAAGAATCGATAAATTTCTCATCGAGCTAGAATACCATAAAACGTACTATATTTTTAAACGGGGCGATCAAGATGAAAAAGTGAGCGTCATGATGACTGAAGATATGAGATAAAACAAAAGATTAAGCAAGCCCAATATACAAAAACAAATTTTTCCCAATTAATCTGAGAGACAATTAGCTAAGGTCACAACTATATAGCATAGGTAAAATATTGTTTATCCTTTCAAATTTAGTCTCACTTCCTTTCCAAGAATCCTCTATGATCCACGACCTTGACTTAATGTTTGAGGAAATTACTTTGATTCCATAGCAATGGAGTAGGCATGAGTAAGGTATGAGGATTAAGAATTATGAATGAAAAAGTAAAAACCGCTATCAACGCCATTATCTTACCTATCGATAAATTCGGGGAGTATACCTCGAGTTTTTTTCTTCCTCATTCTTATCTATGATAAGTACAGAGAGGAGGAGGCAGCAAAAGATGTGGTGAAAACAGAGAAAATACTAAAGTAAACATAGGCAGCGTCTCTCATTGTCCCCCTTGACCTTTGATGCGTGCAATGGGAAGAGAATGAACGAGATCAAGAGAAAGATAAAGGATGCCTTAAACAAAACTTCTGAATGGAGCAATGTATGGAAACTAAAATAAAAACCGATTATATGCAGTGCTATGTCTATGTAGTTAAAAAATCCCCCGTTAATTCCAACTATACCGTTAAATCCATCCCTTTCAATCGAGTGTCGTCAATAAAGGATCTTGGAATTTTAACGGATACTAAACTTTATTTTAATGGGCATATCTAAATGATTGAAAATAAATCTATGTCTCACTTAGGCCTCTCCCGCTTTAAGGAAATAACTGATCAACGAGCACCTATATTTTTCTCACACTCCTAACATATTGCTCTCCCATATGGTCAACGTCAGCAACTACCAATCTTGCTACACTCAACAGTGTTGACAATTTCTTCACTAAAATAGTAAAATACCGAGTCTCTTATCTTCGTACTGCGTTCAAAGATGTGATTGTGTCTTCACTTTCAACCTGTAAACTTCCCAACCAAACGGTAAAATCAGATTTGAACTTCATTTACAACACCATTAACTCTTTCACTGACTGCCCCGAGCTACTCTCCCTTATCAATTTTAGACTACCTGCACGATCTACCCGTACACACTCATTACCCCACATTCCCACTCCCAGGTTATCACTAATTAAACGCTCGCTTTTCTTCCACTTCTCCTCTCTAGTGAATTCACTCCCTGACAGCATGGATCCTTCTTCGCTTTCCTCTAACGCAACTACTCACCTTGATCTCTCTATATCTTCATAAATAATTAAGGAAATAATGGCCTGTTTTGTTTTATTGTAGATTTTCATTTTATTTTCGAATATAAACGTCTTTATTCATATTTTGTTCCACTACAATTTGATGTTACACTGCTGTATATGGTCCTATTTTAGATAAATAAAATAAATAGATAAAAAAGGACGGCATTCATATACAGGTAAAATGAAAAAAATAAGCTGAGATTTGCAGACGAAATAGCTAATCTTTCTGAGAAGAGAGAAGACAGGCGCAGAAGTTAGGCGTATGTTGTATGGAGAAGGATATGAAAAAACTACAGCCTCAAGATAAACATGATTAAAACTAAGGCGGTAGTACTAATATTAATTATTTGGATTCGAAAATTATGTGCATTTAAATCTAAAGAAAGAATCACTTGAACAAGTGATGCAGAAGCATAACCAGAAAACAATTTCGGGATTTTTGGGGAGGGGATATGCTATCACTTCGCTGCCAACTGTACATGAAGAATTTATTTCTCCCACCGGAAAGCTTTATTGGTTTATTTATAATTGGTATTATTGGTACTATATTTTTATGGTATTTTTATGAGCACAAATAAACACCACTTAGAATGAAATTACCAACAGTACTCGAACTAGACAACTGATCTCGTGGGAATTAAAGGGCTGGGGGGGCCCCTGACTGAGTGGAAGAGTTCTGATATTTAGACAGCAAGATCCCGTCCATTCGAGAAGCAAGTGATAAGCAGAATATCGGAGGCAAATGAGGATTTCTATTACAAGAAATAAGCACAAGCGGAAAACAACATACGGAAGGGCAAGAAAGCCATTTATTAAAGATTATACCTACATGAATTTCACTCTCTTAAGGCTGCCAGACATGGACGACATCAGAAGCGATAAGAAAACTTGATGCAACGATAAAAATAAAACGGAGCATAAATGAAGCATTTCGAAGAGTGGCTGGGAGGACACGCGAAGAAGAAAAAGGAAAATAATGGGAGGCATGAGGTACGATGCACTTATTGAAGGGCATAATCGAAAGAACCAGTTGGGAACACTAAACAGGAAGGCAAAGGATGAAGTAAGAGAGGCAGTTGAAGGAGGACTAAGCGCAAGGAACTTGGAGGGAACGAAGAGATTGGTAGGTAACAGGGTAGCTGGGGGAGCTGCTGCACCCCAATTCTGGGATTGACAACAGATGAGGACGATGATGGATAACCTATCAACATCGCACGCGATGCGCAAGTATTGCAGCGATTCGCAAATGACAAATAGGGCCACTGTGAAAAATTCATTAACAACGAAACGTTTTCTAAACGTTTATCTTCCTCCCCCCGGTTGGTAGGAGTAATTTGTGGCCTTCACCCTCATTTTATTATATGTGCATATAAAGGGTATATGTACATATAAAGGGCATATGTACATATAAAGGGTACATAATGTACATAAATATTCATGCATACACAATGCACATAAGCGTTGCACATAAAAACATAAAATGCACAAAAAAGACAGAAATTGAATGAATGAATAAAAATTGAATATTCTTCCCTCTTCTCTTCTCTCCCAACCAACCAATTTTCCGCAGAAAGGGATGGTTTTGCGAGTGTCCCTTTTTGTGTATTGTGTTTTTCTGTGTCACGCCTATGTGCATATTGTATATTTCGCATCTGCGAGTTTTTCCATGAAAAATACCTATGTGTGTACAACAATATATATATATATA
>LYUA01000062.1:630440-640653 GCA_002093875.1 Calopteryx splendens | reverse complement strand
CGGGGTTTGAACGGGCCGGAACGGGGAGAGGGGAAAATGTTTGGCGCGGGTCGAAAGTGGGACACTCCTGGCAATGGAGGTAATTAAGGCTAACGAGAGTAAATATTGGTAATTAACTGCCGGTCGATACCCGGGATTGCGACGGGGGCGCATCGGTGGGCATACATATTGCATCCATTACTCAGCCGACCTCTTAAAAAAAAAAGACCATTAAAGTCGGCCGAGGGAGCGCGTGACGCCAAAAATCAATCCGCGAGCATAAAACACTGCGATGCGGTGATGAAAAGAATATGAGACTCGGACGCAGCGTTTTCTTCAACTTTTTCCACTCGCCACACATCTGAGAAACCCAATATCTACCCCACGTCAAACCTTAAATCAGGTACTTAACTAAGAACCCATTAAATCCCCTCATTAAAAATGTTTCAAATGATTTTTTTTTGGTTGTTGTACGAATTAGATCAAGGAAATTCACATCGAGCAATAATATAGAAAACCATTCTTAATGCAAAAACTATGTATTCAAATATTTAAACAACATACAGGAAGCATTTACTGGCACGGTATAATCTCGCAAAATAGATTCGGTTATCAATAGAATTATTATCAGTACATAGATGAAAAATTAATTAACGACGCAGCAAAGCCATGCAAAACACACACTGTACTGATATAATGAAACGCGATATGTTTCCTCGCCGTGGCAGCTTGAGTATACGATCGTTCGACGAAGCTTTCAAAGATATTGCTTCTCCCACTTTGCAATGATTTGTCACAGGATTGGAGAAAAAATCACGAAAGGCATGTGCATCAAGGGTGCGTCGATAAACCGTACACTATCAGGATTCACGCCCATCAAAAACTTCAAGCACCGCCTAACGCCTGGTGATGGGAGAAATACCATCAGACGGCTCGGTCAAAGTTGAGCACAGCGCTAACGGCTTACAGTATTAGGTGCTCTATTTCCAGAAATCAATACTGTAAGAGCCTCCACAACGGGGCGGAGAGGTCTCATAGGAGCCTCCCGTTAGCTCCACTTACAGTAATGATCCCTAGGCACCGGGCGGCAGTTGCAGAGGATTTTATGCCCGAGATGCAACTACGGACGGCATGCAATGTACACACGAGAGAGGAGGTCGGGTCCGAAGCCACATTTGGAGGAAAATGCCCTCATCCTTCCGAACATGGCATTTGTTGAAAAAAGAGGTTAAAATAATATTGCGCAGACAAATATAGCAGAAACCACTTAGTGAATTTAATTTCGAATAGTAACGAGGTACGCCTGTGCGAAATTCCGGATAGGCTCGTTGATCACTTGCTGTCAGGTGGTAATATACGGATTTTATATCTACATCAACCAGAAACATTGACGATCAAAATCAAAATTTACCACTACGCCCATTCTACTTGTCATGAAAACTGTTTAACTTTTATTCAACTAAAAAATTAAAGAGAAGTATAAGAAACAACGTGACTGACATCATGGATTTACCAATTAAAGATCGGTTACGCATGCCAACACGCATTTTTCAGTTCAGGCAATAAAAAACAACTTTGGTACACCATTAACGTATATTTACTATATAATTATTTATTATTAGATGTAGCGGAATAAAAGATAAAATTGAGATTTGTCTAATTGAAAGTGAAGAGAAGCTGCAAAAATCGTCGAGGGCGAGTCTGGGGATGTCAATTACCTACCCATGAGTGCCGAAAATGGAATTGAATGCAAATCCCAAGGACAGATGGCGGACTCTTATTTGGTGTAGACAGCAATAAAATTTAGAGAGGGGGAAGAGGAAGGGGTTACATTTTGAATGAAGGCAATGGTAATTTAAGAATCAATTCACATTTTATTCGGTGAACATTTGGTGAGGAATTCAATTTTGTGAAATAAAAATCACTAAAAACGTATATTTATTCCGGCAATAGAAAAGAAGGACAAAAAAACAAAGTAATATGAAATATCCGGGCATTTGAATGCCCGAGGTACTGAAATATGTCACAGATTTAACTACACGTCCGCAAAGTCCGGAGTCGGCACAAGAGGGATATTTTGAAGAGTGAGCATATTAATCAAACGGAAGTCCTGAATGCCTGAAAATCGTCAACGCACCTATACTCCAAGAAATTAAGAGCAATACACGAAGCACATCTTACAGGGATAGAGAATTGAATCGCGTGAGCTGGAGCTCCGTGAGATGATTCGAGATCGTTCTGCAAGAAAAAGCGGACCCCTGCGAAAAGGATCGATTCCATGGGATGAGTCGTTTTTTTCGCGATTCAACCTAAGGTCGGTAAGTATTCACGCACCGTCAGTTGAGCAAAGACCAGCACGCAGAAAGCTCAGCTGCAAAAATAACTGCTGCAACTTACGTTACTGCACACCAGGGAGGAAGCAGCTCTACGATGTAAATCAAGGAATTAATATAATAAGAGGAAGATTATTTCTCATCATAGGTTTCATACCATCATATTCCGAACTAAATATTACTACTCAATTACTTCTAGTAATAATAGTACTTTAGCATTAATATTGGTAGTCAATTTCTATTGTAATGAGTGACCTGCCACGGACTGTCAAGGCGCCGCTCATATAAACGTGTGACATTGGCCGTTTCAATTTCTCATACATAATTTCCTAATACCATAACGTCAGATATGTTCTCCCCTAAAATGAAATAATTTTGTACCCACAATTTCAAAGAATATCTTGATTTATCCAAACCAAGACACAGTAATATACCCGAAGGTTAGTTTGACAGGTAAAGGTAGAGTTCACCCCATACGAGGCCGTGCGTCTTGCGAAATTCACTTGTTCAGGGTACGCGGGGGTCAGTTCCTTTCGCCGTGCCGCCGGCGGTTTTCCAGGAAGATTTTCGTGCCCGAAAAATAACCCAGCAAGGGTGAAGATGAGGGTTAGCGCATTGAATGAAATTCATTTGATTCGCCGTGAGGGCGTCATCGCGCAAATGGAAACACCTGCGTGACGCTTAAGGCCCGAGAGAACCGCAAAAAAAATCTCAGAGAGCTAATTTAGCGAAACAGAATGGGGAAGAGATAAAAAAAAAACTCCGTAATATCATTTCGCCACACCGAGCTGAATGCTATGCCTGCCGTAGCGTTTCATCAAAGTCAGGCTAATAGAATGAGAAGAGCGCCGGAGATTTATTTGGAACGGTTTCTGTCTACCGTGAGGCAGGGGAGAGCAAATCTCCTACCTCGCCCTCGTCTCGCGGCGTGACGGAGAGCCACGCCCCTTCCCTCTCCCAAAAGCGCGTGGCGTCGCTCATGGGCTTCTTTATCACAAACTGCGGTTACTCAGACACGGCCCCTATAAGCACATTATTAGCCGCAATGCCAAGAGACCTATGAGTGAAGAAAATTATCCTAGTCCCACCACGGCTGTCATTAAAACGCAGTGCGGCCCTCTGCGACGACCGAACTCGCTCTCTGAGTGCTCTCCCCCGCACCCCCCTGACCACCGTCTAGTCTAACAACCCCCTACTTCCGACTCACACCTCCATCTCATCCACTCCCATAAAGGTTGCCGGATCGACTTCTGAATGCGTGTAGATTTGAATGAAATTTGGCGAATGTGTTCCTAAAGGCCGCCGATATGTGGACATGAGGAAAAGTTTATAAATCACCGCGTTCGTTAAATAAACGACTCAATGCGAAAGAAAGTTAACAACGTAAATTATGGCGGAGAGATATTTCCTCAATAATTCCACCATTTTCATATACATTCCCGCTGAAAGGTGATTCTAAGAAACTTCAAACAGCAGGACCGTACTTTTTAAAATTTACATAACACATCGCACTTTTCACATAAATTCGTTTCCAACAAATTTCTATTGCATTTCCAAAATTTCCGAGGGCTCAACGAAGGCTCAAAGAATAATAGGTTGAAAGAAAGCGGAAGTCCAAAGTTTAAATGTCAGCGTTCCATAAGTTACACAGGAAATTTTACTTTCATTTTTTTTGTAACTGCTATTATAAAATTTCCTCACATTTCCTAGGTGGTATTAAAAATTCGGACAATTACATCTCCATCCACAGTAATACATATGACAGTCGCATGATTCAGTGTCCAACAAGGGCGCAAAAAGAAGCCCAATCCATTCCCCAGACAGGAAATTTTTCGTCGCACCGGAACAACGGCTAATTTATTAGAGAAAAATCTAGGGCAGCAAGCAAGGAATGGCTTTCATAATACCTCATTTGGGCGTCGAGGGCTCCAAACCGCGACGGCTGCATGAGGGGAAGGGGAGAGGTGATGTGCGCTGCGGACGCATTTGCATTTGGCAGGGAAAGAAAAAAAGAAATCTACGCTGAGCACTCCGCACTGCAATTAAATACTTAACCCTCCGTTTGACATAATGGGAATGGGATGAGGGAGGAAAGCAGCCGGGGAGGGAAGATGGTTTCATCGGAGGGGTGGCTTGGGATAAATGGGAGATGCACAATAGAAACGGATTATATTCGGAAACATTATCATCTTCACCCCCTCACGGATCACAGGCTTGACATGGTCGGAAGGCTTGCGTGTCCTGATGACTCCTAAAGCGGTCCTGGCGAGAGCATGAAAACTGATCGTAGTAGGGTCACTCAATTCAGAAAGGTCGAAGGGTAGGACCCAGCCACAATAGGTAGTCCACGCATCGTCTGTTCCTCAGTGAGACGGCTGCATGGGCTTCTGTCCCAGCGTGGCGGCATTTTAAGTGATGGTGTCACGTTAAAAACACCATTAGGGAAGGGAAAGGGACACCACCTCAATTATTTTTCCCAAGCAGACATGATGAGTGGAATGAAAAACGAAAGACGAAGTTTTGGGTACGCTGCGGGGAGGAGAAAAGGCTATATGGTGAAATCCGAAGAAGACAGGAAAAGTGGATGCTGGGCATACTTAGTGGTGTAGGGTTGTTGAAGACTATGGTAGAGGGGAGAATGTTGGGTAAACAATGAAGAGGGAGGTAAAGATCGTGAATGTTAGACGGAATAAAGGGAGGCAACAGATATGTGGAAATGAATGGGTTATTGCAGAGTTGGCTGTTGAGATGTTAGTGTCGGTTTTCCATCAGAAATCTACCTTAACCGGTTGATTACCATTAATTAATTATGATCTTCACTACAAGTTCTCTCTACAACCAGTGCCCAGTTTTCTTACTTACAAGATACGTGGAGATGAGTTATGGTCAATTAAGTGAGATATTTCATACTGGAAACGGTCCGACAGGGGTAGTTGTAGAACTCGTCATATCACGCAAGTATCATAAAATAGATGAACGCACACTTTAATTTCCAGTTCACCAACGTGTTCACCTCGGAGTGAGGAGTATGATTTCGTTTAAAATGAAATGCATTTCCTGAGTGCAGCAATGTTTTACATGCTGCAATGTTTTACAGGACTGCAATGAGATAATGGGCTAAAATTTTATTTTTTTCAGGAGAGCCAATATTTTTAGTATTTTCAAATTAAAGTTCAGTATTAAATCAATTTTTTATGTAACACATCTACCGGAGTCAATAAAAAACACCATTGCATTTCGTTCCAGAGCAGCATCGCATTCAAAATTTTATCGGATTATGGTGAAATTTAGGGGTAACCACTGAACTTCACTTCTATCACAAAAAGATAGCAAGATTGAGAAATAGGCCTTTTACAACATGAAACTTGTAGTTTTGGAAGTTGCAAAATGATCTCGCACCCGACAAAAACTCCGGAAAAGTAGAAGTAGTAGAAACTCCGGAATCGTTATTTCTACGGGTAACCTAAAGGGAAGAAAGATTTCTGGACGATCGCCGACCTTATGGACCAGTTTCTTCAGGGCTTTTTAAACATTTATGCACATATAAAAAAACATATTTCCAGACACCTTTTCTTTTGCGACCTTTAACAATTTCTAGCCCATTTAATTCTATCCAAAATCTCAATTCTTCTCCATTTTGCCTCTCCTTTACCCTTCTTTTAAAAGGTCTCTCTTAGCACAATCATCCACAGCTTTGCCATACTCGTTTCATAGCAAGTCGAACAAGTTACCAATTAATAAAGAAGATTAAAGGGGATTAAAAGAAGGAGCGGTTGTTGAGTGTGGGAAATATGAAAAATAATTAAGTGAAACTCTGATTGCACTGCATACTTTTTACATTTAAGAACTACGCGTTTCAACCCTTAGGCGTAATCTTCAAGGCAACAAAACATGTATATATTTAAGGGGAATTGTCTACAAACGAGTTTATAACGAATGGATTGATGAGGAAACGATAAAAAGTGGCAATGAAAATAAAAACTTTTGCTAACCAGGAAGGAGATCGGGGGTAATTAGGAACTGAGGAAGGCGCTACTCAGGAAAAAACGGCTGACAAGCTAATTAATATTTTGAACTATTTTTAGAATCCTTGAAGACGAGAAGTCTTGAATAGGAAACTGAACTCGGCAAGAACCAGGAAACAGCCAAGATTACTTCTTACGACGGATGGCTTCCTAAAGATGCGGGCTTGGGCTTTAGTATCTTCCGCAGGCTTCACGCGTGACTCAAATTCAGGAAAGGATATTTCTCAAAGATAAAATTTCTTCCTTCATCCCCCACATCTCCTCTAAATGGAATCTTAATGCATACAAAATTTCTCAAGTAAAAACTTAATAAATCCACTACGGTGGCAATTAGCTTTCAATGCTGTTCCCAATGCATATTTAAAAATATTTAGGTTCTCGGAAGAGCGTTTAATTACAACTGTTTATAATTATGGCCATCCAGTATGAAAACCAAAACTTTACGGTCGATTAACATTAAAAAATTCAAACACCACGCTCCATATCAACATATTCATTAGTCTTTTCTCTACATCCTTTCCTAAGCTCCTTGTCAACTGAATATAATTTATCAGAATGCCATTTTTATAATTAAAAAATATTCATGGTTGTATACAGCTTAGAGATCGGTGAAATATAATTGACGCGTAGCTCGGCTGCAAAATTTATTGATAATGACATACCGTAAGGACAAAAAATCGTAAATAGTATACCTATGCATTTCGGATAGTATCAATTCGAGTAATTAAGATTCCTAACAAATACATGAAACATGAAATACCTGTGGTTAAAAATTATTGATTGCATGAGATTCATACATAAATAGAAGCATTCTAAATATTTATTGGAAACATTCAGCACTGAAAGCTACCACTTCTGAAACCATGTACAGCATTCACCAATTGAATATTATTTGTAACCAATTCCATATTAGACAACACATATTTTTTATGGCTGCCCTTTTATGAAAAGAGCATAAAATAATTAATATCTTCCGAAGACATTTGAAGTTAATATCAGCTTCAAATATCTCAACTTTTTAAATTGGAGGACAGGTGAAACACTGTGGACAAAAGAGGGTCACCAAAGCGTAAAGACTATAATAAAGAGAGAAAAGTAGGATCAAAGCGCATTCTCAACAACTGGAAACACTGCAAACGTCATTGCATTTGAGTTAACTATTTCCCTGAAATATTAAATAAGTATTTTACGAATCCTCGGGGAAAAGAAACAAACATCTGTGCAGATCTGGACGGAAATTACGTCTAAGCATTTTCAGAGCTGTGGGAAGAGCGAAGCATTATATAATTATCGAAATGCCATTCGCCACGCACGGCCTCCATTTGCACTCGCGTACTTCCCCGGTTTTCGCTTTAGCGGATATGAATAGCGATTATCAATTTACAGCATAATTTATATTTGCTGCACTACACATTAAATCCAGAACATAGATTACAAAAAGTAATCCCAACTTAGCATCTGAAGAAACGCGGAGACATTTCACAAAATGAACGACGGCTTCCCGAAGCTGAAACCGCGTGTCCTTCCGCTTCCCGCACCCCTGTTTACGTTCATTATCTGCGAGCCTAACTTTGTTGTGCATCTCCACATCCGCGGAGAGCTTCAAACAACTATGCACTCGAGATCCCGATGCTTTCTCTTAGTCCACCCCGATGCTCAAAGACGCAATTTAAAGCGGTCCGAGGGACGGACGGATGCAGGCCGAGCACCATGCTCGTTCCTTGGAAGCCACGGTGCACTCCTTGCAGGTGGACAGAGCTCACACGCAGGGAACCATTCGCGAGAATGGCGTTCTTTCATTAGCAAAACAAAAAATGCTGCCCACCTGTGACTGGCGCCTCAATGTCGATCATGGTCTTCTCTTGTCGGAGCAGAGAAGCGCCGTCGTTGATTATGCGCAAGGCGGCCGACTCGTCTATCCTCCCCTCGAGTATGAAGTGCTGCTTGAGAACGTCCGGCCGAGGTTTCCCCGTGCGCGGATCCAGAACCTCCGAGCATGTTAGCTTGTGGCTGGGCGGGAAGGGAACACCTGCGAAAAGAGAGGAAAGGCATCCAGTTAGTTAGTGAAGCACGCAGGCCCACGGCGATGCGGGAGCAAGCACCGGAAACTATATCAGAAAAATAGAAAAATTCTCATGTGCGACTTCCAAAAGCAACAGCAGTAGTGTACCGGGCTTCGTCCTTGCTTGCGGATAATGCATCATGAGAATGTTTTCTATAACCATTCATAAATCTCCTAGAATTCGGACTTATTTGGAAACTCAAATGGTTTTCGGCTCAACTTTCCTGGAAAAGTGAATGGATTCCCTTCGAAATCCATTCACTTTTCAAGTTCATTACGCCTGGATGAATCCATTTTGCAATGAAGAAAAACTTTGTTAAGCTTTTCATGAAGTTTCATAGCCGTTTTTATATGGAGGAGATTGAGCACAACGCCAAAAGTGTCTACTTTGAAGCCACTCACGTAACCTCGGGGTAACTTGGACATGCTTAACGCAATGGCGCGATGCCTAGTGCAATCTCTGGTCCGAATTCACATAATATCATTTGACTCCAGTTATTCATTTCAAATACATACTCTTATACGTACCTACTAATGAACAAACTATAAAATGTTAGTTAATTTCAGCAAGAACAGTCAATTGTTTCCCCATGAAGTATACTCGTTCAGTTTCATCATTGAATGAATTTATTTAACAATCTTCTGGCGATGATACAATAATACAATCCATATATTTATTGTTTAATTACGTCAATTAAGGCGTCATGGGTTTGACTACGGTAGGATATATGGATATAGGTAGATAGTCTTTTGATTGGTGTTACTCATATAAATTAAAATTTAATCCCCACTGCTAAAAGATAGAGAAATATGTATTCAAACATACTGATTAATGACTTGACTTATATTACTGCAAGCTCATTTATAAAATACAATCATATTGATGGCGTATTCTGAAACTTGCTTAACTCACCGTCGAGCGATGTTGACTGAGTAAGGCAAGGCGAATGGTGCTTATGTGCTAAAGATTTAGGGACACGTTCACGGGGGCAAGTCGCCTTAACGGTACTAGAATTAATTCCGACTTAACACTCCTTCCGATGCTTTTTCCAAGTCCATCCCGATGTTCAAAGCCTCATTTAAGTACTGCAGTTCAAGAATTCGTTTTCTTCCTCACGCGAACCACGGCCACAACACAACGAGAGGACAACTCTAACAAGTACATTCATGCCCCTCCCCCTTCACAGACGACCTTTCTCCTTCCCTTTTATTTACGGCTGTTGTCCAAACGACCCCTTCCGACACGCCTTTGGGACGACTTGCGGGGTTTTATGCAGATGCACATGAGATAGAAATAAATACATGAAATTAGGTGTTATCGGTGGAAAATTTCAAATGCGTCTTCAACATTATGAAACGATTCTATCACGCCACCCTCGATACCATAACGCCCGTAAAATTGGCCCCCAAGCCTCGTCACGAGGGGTCTCTTTGTTTAACGCCCTTAACTCTAGCAGCCGTGGCGGAGGTCGAAGCTCCAATTGTCGTGGGAAACGACAAGACCAAAAATCACGATCACAGTAACGAATATTATGAAGAGGTCGAAACAAAATATTCGCAGGATTTCCCGCTTGGTAGCGCGCGTGGTGCAACGAGAGACCCCCACGACCTCGGGGGAGGGGAGGGGGGCTTGCCGACGCAACGCCCCAGGGTGGGGTGAGGCGATGAGGCGGGGGTCAGCGGCGGTCAAAAGCGGTGCAAGAAAGAGGAGATGCGGAAACGAGAGGAGGAGGAGAGGGGGGATGGCGAAGGGAATGGACCCTCTTTGAGTGACGGAGCAAGCACGCCCCCCCCCCCCCCCCCCACCCCCCCCC
>LYUA01000062.1:562770-581041 GCA_002093875.1 Calopteryx splendens | reverse complement strand
CCCCCCCCGCCCCCCCCCCCCCCCCCCCCCCCCCCCCCCCCCCCCCCACCGTCCCTAGGAGCTAGACAGCGATGCGAGTGACTCGCCGCGTGCATGCTTTGGCGCTCGCAGTCGACGCCCAAAGGCCACGTCCCTTCGGCCGAACTCCGCGCCGCCCCCACCCAAAGGGATCGAGGAAGACTAGGGGGGTGGGGGGGAGCACTCCTCAAAGCCATAAGTTGATCGACAAATATGACGAATGATCGGAACTATTTCTTAGCCAAACTCATAAAATAAACTAATGCTAAGCATATATCTTACGCTCAATCTTTGAAACCCAGCCATGATTTCGGGATTACAAAGTGCTTTGAAAATCACCGTGAACCATAAAACCATGTTCGGGATAAAATATGAGGTGTGGAAAAGTGCTAAGCATTGAATGACAGGAGTTTATGTAGTTATCCATTTTAACAGTATTAAATTGAATGTATCGACGTTTTAACGAGGAGATGATGACTTAGAAACATAACTGAGACTGTGTCAGGCTTCACATGGTGGTCCTTCATGGAAAAGAGTGAGGAAATAAGAAATTCCACAATATGTTCTATTGTATTGCGACCATGGTTTCGACGCATAGCAATTATCATCAGGTGGACCGGTCAAATAAATACCTTCAAAAACTCATTTCTTTCTGAATTACTTGCACCGCGTCAATGTTAACACGCTATACGTGTGTTTCCTACCTATTCATCAATTTACATGACCTCTATCCTAAAACTATCAAAACATTCCCAAATTATACTGTAAAGCATCCTCAATGAATTCTCTTGTGAAAATAGACGTGATACGCAATGGGACAGCTTCATTGCCAAAGAAGGTTCTATTCAAGCCAACTACAAGAACTTGCAGCCGTGAGACAGGATGCCCTGGTCCAAACCAAACGGACTTGCTTGGCTAATGTGACGAGCCAAGGTGCCGTTCTTTGGAATCATACAAGTAATCATTTAGAATAATTTCGAATTCGCATGTGTTTTTCGAATCGAATTTACCACAATTTTATTATGCTCGAAATCCAATCGAAGTCACATTTGTTTTGTAAATGTGACAATGCATATAACTGGGCAGAGAAGAAACAGTCAACTTGAATTATAATGAAATATAAAACTATACTTTCTTAAAGCTCTTTTTCCACTTCAGTAATTTAGGACTAATAATGAACTTTCTTGGAATCGGTTGATATAATTAGTATTTTTTCAATTATGAAAGAACGCTTTAAAACTTTCTTTTCATATGCTCTGGAGACTTTACATTTAATAACTTTGGGAATTCGTTTCATGAAGGGGCTAGACGAATAACTATTTGAACCAGTTTGTTATCATATTCCTTAATTTTGATTTTCCTTACCTGAATAGATTATATTCTCCATTTCGTGAAAGATACTTTAACCTTTCCGGAATTACCTTAGACCTCGTGACTATATGAGATTAAAGCATGCAATACCTAGCTCTGAATGTCCTAAGGACTCATTGGAAAGCCATATCAGGAGTGAATACGATCCAAAGGTCAAATTTACAACCCAGTCGTCTCTCAAGTCCACTTACATAAGCTATCATCCGCATCTCGAATGAGTCTACGCCGATGACATTTGCCCTGCCGCCCTCTACGCCCCGCTCTCCCAGATCCACTTCCATTCGAGTAAATTTGCTGACAACACTCTGCGCAGGAGGAGAGCGAATTGGGAGGCGAAATGAGGTTGGTTGAATTTCGCCTACCAATGAAATAGGGCGACCGAGTATTTATACCCAAGGGCCCTTATCCACCAAACAATTACGGCTTGGAAACAGCTTTGAGATGTCCCCACTGACAGAGGTTAAGACTCAAAATATTTAGCGAAAAATCCTACCAGACAGACTTCTGCTGGATACCGTGAAAATCAAGATTCTAGATTCCGAGGACGTAATGCGATGGATATTTACAAATAGGTCTGAGAAAATTTTGGAGAACAAATATATCTTATCGGTAAATGACATGGGCATTGCTATGGAGCATTCTTCGTTTTCAAATCTAGTATTATATAAATAACATTTCACAACTTCAAGTTTGGAAGAAAAGCAGTATTAATGCATTCGGGGAAAATTCAAACCAAGAGACCGAAGTGACTCGACTGTTTAGTGTTAATAACACAGGAGCAACAGTAAGTTGCTGAATTTAAAGCATAAAGTTAGTATAATCAGAAGGAATTATCGGTGACCATAGCAATATTTTACTAAGCTATAATATTGGGATAGTTTCATAAAGAGAAGAACAAAAATTCGTAATTTTTCAAAGAACGTATTTTTTAAAATTTTAATGCAGTTCCCTCTCATAGAAATTTCAAACTGGCGAAGAATGTCATCGGCAATGCGAATGCCTAATAAACAATTTTTATCATTAGAGAACAAAAATCTTGCAACGGGAAGAAAAATATGAAACACTTAATCATAAACAGATTTTTATATTTTCTTAAAACAGATTTTTATATTTTCTTAGTTTCCTCTCATAAAAGTGGCAAAATAGGGAAGACCTCCATGATGTTCTTGGCTCTCACCAAGTCCACAAGCGTGACCCGGCAAAATTATTTGTGCTTCATAACTTCCAAGAGTGACCTAGATACATTCTGAACCCGTCAACTAGATATGCATTTTTCCAGCCGCTATCGCTCAACTCATTTCCTCAATTATTCACTACACGAATGCCTACGGGCACAATGGAAAAGCCGGAATTTTTATTGGGTTCGCTAACGCCACTTAGCTCGGTGTTTTCCTTCTCCATCACCTGTGTCGCAACTGATGAAATATGAATCCCTAGAACGAGAGTCTGGCGATGCATTCGGAAGGAGACCTGGACCCCCACACACACTGGGTGTTGCTCCCTCTCGCAGAGCGATAAGATTCTACATGCGTTTTACATCCTTATTTGATCCCACTTTTTCCTAAAGTATAACGAATTTCATGCGATTACTCTCTTAAAATAGTTTATATTCTTATTTAAAGTGCAAATATTTTGGTCATAATCTAGATTATACAAATG
The DNA here is from genome assembly GCA_002093875.1 of Calopteryx splendens. NCBI lineage: Eukaryota > Metazoa > Arthropoda > Insecta > Odonata > Calopterygidae > Calopteryx > Calopteryx splendens. The sequence continues at coordinate 577,993 of LYUA01000062.1, read as the reverse complement.
TGAGTAATGTGCTCCCCGCTCAATTTCTGAAAAAAATACCCTAGAAACAATTTCAAAACTATTTCAATCCAAAATTATCGTGAATAGATGAACTCATCGCATTACTGTTCAATACTCCTACTAAACAACTTGTATGTTGGAAAACCAGTGATAATTTATTAACTCATTAGCATCACTAAAATCCAGTTTTTATAACTCTCCCTTTTCCTATTTACGGAGTTAGAAGAGAACCATGCATACGTGGATTAGGCACACATTCGGTTATTGTGAACTAAACCTATAAAATAAAAACAAAGTATGCAAATTTAAAGCAGATACAGTCACGGCATCCACATGTATGATAATGCTCAGGTATTAGTGATCTTCCATAGCTACGGCTAAAAGTACATATAGGAAATCGTGGAAAAGAAAAGGGGGTAAACAGTACATGCACTTTTGCTAAACGCGGACGTTTCTGCGTTTTTCAAGGATACCTTGTCGACAGGCAAGCAGCGAAAATGTTTTGTTCTACCTATTTCAATTAAATGCTATGTTCATTAACGTAAAGATAAAAGAAACACAATGCTGAACTGCCCTCGACTGCCAGGGTTCGGGAAAACTTTTAACAGCGATGGACATTGGGATAGGATACCGCCAGGTGAAAGTTAACTTTTCCATGCCAGTTACACATACATTGTAGATCAAAAAAAAGGATTAAGTGGAACTGGTAGAGATGAATTACCATAAAATTATGATTAAAATAAAATAGACACAACCACCTTTATTGAAAATATATATAGAAGAAGTAAAGTCTATAAAGAAGAAGTAAAGTACAATTATGTGCAGTACACGGAAAAGAAGAAGAGGGAGTCCAATAGCACACATTTTGCAGTATAGTTATGTTATAAAAGAATATTTTTCCTAGTTTAGAGACAGTAGAAACCGTAGAACGGAAGAAATAACGAGGAAGTACTCAGATGAAAAACGAAAAATGGCGAAAAGAGATGCCTAAGTTAGGAAATACCTACCAGGGATAACGTGGAAGAAAAGGATTAGGAAGTATCAGGACAAAGACGGACTTAGAAATTAGAAGGGAGCATCAGCAGTCTTATGACCGTTAGCATAGGGTGATTTCGAGATAATAGGTGCTTAGTTTTTCTTGCTCATAATTTCTCAAAAACTCCAGATTTGGAGTAATCTAGTTGTTTTTCCCGACACTTCGGGTAAATTGTGACCTTTGACAAATTTCGTTTCAAATTTCAGGTTCACTCGAATAATGACTAGCCCATTTACACACCGGATTCAAACCGGCGAACAAGCTATTTCTGTAGACGCGAATTTAGCTTTATTATATGTGTAAAAATATATTCTGGCCGGCAAGAAAGAGCACAATTTTTCTAAATAATTTTCTATCGTATGGCATCTACACCTTGTCCGTTTAAAACACCCAATGGCGTTCGGCATTGCGTGCAAACACTAAACGAAAGGACTGAGGAATGGGAAAAGGATTTACGGGGAAAACGTTAAACGAATCATGCAACGATTTGCACTGCACATGCACTATTTAGCGAATTAAAATTCTCTCGACCGAATTCCATGTTCCGGATGACTCTCCGAATGGTGTTTTGATTTGGCTAGGTATTTGCGACCTCTAGCCTTTCCATCGCTTCTGCCAATCAATTATTTTAACGAAACCCAGTCATTTGAATACCATTCCAACAAATTTTACGCATGCACGGATTTCCGGACACGAGAAAAGCTACCACAACATACATAATAAAACTCGGATACAGAATGTTCATAAAAAAACTCCTCGTGTTCTTGTTATAAAAAGCTTTTACCCTCGAGGATTTATAGAAATGAAGTAATCTGCGCCTTATTTTAGAGTTCTTCCATCATCAAATACTAATTTTAACTGTCTTCGGCACTAATAAGTGTCCCACGATAGTGAGTAAGGTAGGTATTACTCCCAATTATTATTCTCTCTAATCCTTAAAAAATTAAAGACATTATAACAATGAAGAAAAAAAATTATAAGTGCGAAACTGAAAGAAGAACGTAATGCCATGAAGGAAAATATATTAATTATTATGAAACGAATGTGGACAGAGGTCCCATTTGTTATTTATAATAAACTACTTAGCATATTTCCCACAACATTTTATCATTCACTTAGTTTATAACAATTGTCGAGGTAGCATCGATAATACTCGTTTCCAGAGCACTGAATTTATATTGCTAAGGCCGTGCGCCTATAATCGGTATTATCGTTAACGGACAAAAACAAGATATTGTTTTCTACGATGATGACTCCTACGTATTGAATTTCATATTGATTCTTATCTTTTACGGAGTTAAAACCTTTGGATAAAAGAAGAGACTTGTACTTTGACTTCAGTTTCTATCGTTTCCGCATTTCACATTCCTCACGTTTACTTTCAGATTATTCGATTGAAGTAATAAATTTACGATAAATAGGCCAATACAGATACTAGCCTCGTGTACTTTTTTCTACTCCTAGCTAACACGGATTCCTCATTCTTTATACTACTACTACAACACTTAGTTTGCAATTCCCCACAACCTTCCGTCTTGAAAATTCTTCCTAACCAAGCGAGTATGGCAAAACTTTATAAAAGAGCTTCAAACGGCCTGGTCTGATCTTATTCCGCCATCAATTACGACCTTCGTCCGCTGTTAATTTCAATGGCTTCCCTGAAGGGGGACCAGAAGCGTCAGAGCGTCGGCGGAAATTCCAGTTGCTAGACTTCACCGATGTTAATCTACTGGAACACACTATAAGGACTATTGTTTTTATGATTATTTAGTCCTCTTGTTGCGTATTTTCAGCCCCCCTATATTTCCCTCAGCCTATTTATTTGATTTAGAATTGAACCACAAAGACTACAAACCCCACTATGCACAAAGAATGCACACGAGCATCACGGTATATGCCCTCGAGAATGCACTTCGGTAGATCCCAACGTCACTCAAAGGCAAAGGAATCGGCGTGCGCCTCTACGACCGACGCGTGCTTCGCTCAAGCTAACAACGAAGGCAATCGCACAGAGGAAACAGAACGAAGGGGGGATCGAACAGAGGGTATAAACGACGGAAACAAACCACAGATCACGTTCCCGATCGCACCCAAGGTGGCAAGCTAACAGGTAGGCCGGCCAAGCGAGGGTGAGTACATTTACGCCCCCTCCCCCTTAAACCTCCTCCTCCCCAAACCACCACCCTACGTCACGGGAGGATGAAACGGGTACGTCCCGTGGACGGGACCAACCCCCCCACCCTTGATGGGTGGATTCGGGGAATCCGGGCGGAGGAAGAGGACGGAGGGAAGAAATGTTCGTGGGGGAAAGAGAGAGGGGCGGGAGGGAGGGAGGGAGGGAAGTTGGAAAGGCGTGGGTAGTTGGTCGGCATCACTTGTTGAATCCCCTGGAACAAATTCGCCCCGTGCCAAATCAATAATCCCCGAAGAGACGGGGACACCGCTGCCTCGCTCGAGAGCGTCCCCACACCGCCGCCTAAACCGAGACCGGAGGCACTCGACGGAAGAGGAGACGGTGGCTAGTGTCGTGGAATTTCTGTAGCGTCGATCTCAGGATCGATGAGAAGAAATTCTTTCGGGACTAGGTTTCAAAAGAGCGGGAGGGGAGGAGGAGAGAAAAAAATATGGGGTGCGGCTCACCTGAAAACCCTTCGAGGTAGAGCCTAGAGCGCGACAATAAAATGAACAGGATCAAGCGTGACTTTGGTGGAGCCCATGAAAATCGCAATAAAAATATTTATTAGTTAAACACTAAATTTTAAATTTGTAAAACAACCCAATTTTATTTTTTACCAAGGCTAGAGTGTGAAAAAACAAGCATTTGACTGAATTTTATTGGTTGCGTACTTCTGTGATCGGAACACTTTGGTATTTGAACGTTCAACAGATAAAACTTTGACCACATGACAAAGTAGCGAGTGCTCTAGAAATTCACGAGGGAGGCCCATTCCACTTGTTGTTAGTACAACAGAAATCTACCCACGACCGAGAATTGGCTTTGAAAAATAAAAACCCCTTAAACGACATGGCGAAAATCTTGATATTTGATTAAATGTCATTTCAACAGCGAATCTAATGACAAATTGAGGAGAAATTACTCGCATACTTTTCACTTTGAAAGAATTGCACAGGAATGAAGCTATGCAATGCAAAACAAAATTAAAACGTTGAGTATGACCCCAGCCAACGATGTAGGTGGCATCTGGAAGAATATTTCTTCCATTCTTTAGCAAGAATTCTTGAGGAAAACATTCGGAAATAATGTATTACAGATTAAGGTGCACACAGCACTTCGTAAACCGCCTAAGAGCGTGTGTGCGTCATGACACCCGCCCTGAATATAGGAAAAATTCTGTTAAGGGCAGCTGCGTGCCAATATTTTCGTGCGCTATATGCTTTGTGCAGTGACCGTCCATTTTGAGAGAGGGAAAAATGAATCCTTAAATCTGTTGGACAGTATACACTTATTTTGTAACGAATTCCAGAACAGCTGCTGAAACGTGGGACTTGATCATTTTTCCACTTTCGCAATTATAGTGGCACAATTAATGCCTTTTAAATTAATCCTTTTTCTCCGTACATTCAAATTATCGCTCTCTACTGCAATTCTCACATCGCACAACAATGCACGCTAACCACAACATAAGACTGATTTTAAAGAAATACTCGCGTATCATTATTGAAATACTGATGCGATGGGAATTTAAGTCATTCAATGAAAATGAGGACATCAAGGAATCTAAAGGATTAGGTATCGAAATTTTAAGGCCACATGACAATTCACAAGTTCATGTTAAAATTAACATTTTGGAGTTTGCTGTAATGATTCCATTGACTGCGTTTCACGAAAGATTATGCATCTATTTCAATGAATTCTGGGTTTTCATCTGATATTCACCGCGGAAGCCTTCGCAGTAATATCTATTTCAATATCCAAGCGCAAATATTAAGTGCAACTGCACACATTAAAACCTGATTAGCTCGGTTTCACATTCTGCTCAAATTCACAAGCACATTCCTTGAAAATATCAAATGTCACCTATTTATCCGCCTGCGGTCCACTTTCTATTTGTTACCTTCACTTTCTCATTTCAACCATTCAATAAATAAATCTACCGAGCGCGACAACACGAACTGATTAAACCGCCGAGGATGAAGGGAGGAATACAAAAACAGACGGTGCTTCACCACTGGACGAATGGGAGAAAACGAAATTCCACTCGAAATAATATAAATAACGTTAGTGCTGTTCCCCACTAAAAAATCGATAAAAATGAGGAATTTCTGATAAACGAAAGACTAATCATAGCTAAGGTCGACCATATTTAATGTTTACTTCCTCCGTTATAATAAAGTAAATCTTGTTAGTGAAGTCTTCCACCATCCTTTGGGCTTCGAATCGAGCCTGATGACAATGAGCACGTGAGCCATCAGAACGTTTTCACTTAAAAACCCAGCCTGGTGGAGGTCCCGCGAAGACTTCGACAAAAATACGCCAGAAATCACAGACCCCGTAAAAAAATTCTTATCTGGACAGTACTACTTTTTTCGGCTGAAGGGTGTCGTAATTTCTTCCATTCAGTGCCATAACTTCTCCAGTACACCTATACAAACATAAGATAAAGACTAGATGCAACGTGTATCATAACTGGCGCACAGAGTTTGGATTTTAACAAACTATGCGAGACTTGAAGGTGGGTGAAGTAGATACAGACGCTTAAATAAGATTCACCCACCCGGGCAACGAGTGGAAGTGTTTTTCCCGCGAGCCAAGCGACAGAAGCCTTAAGCCCACGCGGGCAGAGACGGGAGGCGGAGCGATGAAGGAAAGGTGGAGATGTTGATCCGTAAACGCAGAACAAATCGACTACCGTTGTTCCCCACTTCACCCCCCCCCCCCCCCCCNCCGTTGTTCCCCACTTCACCCCCGCCCGCCCTCCCCCCAACGCACCGACAAGAAAAAGATCCAGCGCAACCGCAGACGGCCTAGAAAATCTCCCCCCTACCCCCTCCGCACACCCCCCGAAGCCACTCAAAAACACACGAGCTGTAACAGAACGCCAGACGTGTCCCCGCCTGCGACGGAATCGGTCGGAGACGACGGAAAAACCTGAGAAAGACACACGTCGACGGGGAAACCTCGAGCGAGATGCCAAGAAGTTCGCTTTCCGAGCCCTGGCGGAGGAACGAGTCCGGAGACTTCCTTGAAGTGAGAGGTGTCCGCGTAGGAACTGCAGTTACTGCGGAAAACCTTCCTCGGCCGACCGCTAACGAATTTAAATTACTGAAACTTTGCACTAATGCGAAGCGGGGCGAAAGCACGTGCATTTTTACTAAATATCCCGGCAGAAGAAGTGGAATTGGTGAGAGCACTGTGAAGAAAATAAGAGGGTTTCGAGTATCCATGAAATCGGATCATTCACGGGGAATGCGGATTTATGGTGATTAACGAAGATTTTAAATAAGCAATAATAAATACGGATTTTTATCATTAATTAATAACAAAATCAATAGCCGGATACGAGAATTTTTTTAAAGAACTAATGCAAAGTCATCGAAATTAAACAGAGCGTGACAACCAGTTATGGTTTTTTTTCAAATTCTACAACAGAACTGATACCCATGAAAGCATAGGTCCTCGAGCAAATCAGAAACCAGAAATAGTAAAATCACCTGATTTACATAGAGTGGGTAGCAAGCAAGCTGCCGATTGCCACGGTTGTGAGCTCGATTCTCTGTTCTGGCCAGTAAAATTATACAATGATTATTTGCATTAAGTTTATGCAGCACAATCTCATCCAACGAAACACACGAAAGCATGCTGATACAGAATAGTCACTTTTCTTACGTATTCGACTATTATAATTGAACTGAGTCCAAAAGACGCTTCATAGCGATATAATGCCAATGTAGCCAAATTATTTTTCCTAACCAAAAAAACTGGCCCTTCCTGAATGCGAAGCAATACAGAATTGACAAACTTTTCTTGTTACGCGTTCGTCAAATACTTTCCATTTGGAATTATGACCAAGCAGCGACAAACCACCGTCTTCTTTCCGTTTCCCTGAACATTCCCTTTCAGAAAATCCTTATTTCTCGCTCGAAACTTCAGAGGCACTTCGCTCAGGACGGCAGAGGAGCGGATCGGCACATTAGCAAGCCTTATGAAATCCAACAAAGCATTCCACCCTCAGAGAGGCGCCCAAGGTGTGTTTGACATTGAGACTGTCGAGCAGACTAATGTCAACATCATTAAAACAAAGTGTATTCAGCAATATTTGTAATTCAGATCGATAGTTCTCCCGCGACGTTTTACAGCTTCGCCTTCGCCCGACACCACTGACTGAAAGGGAGGCCGAATAAAAACGGAGACTGGGATATGGGAGAAGGAGGGAGGAGGGGAAGAATAAAAAGACAAAGCATCGAAGCGAGCACTCTTCGAAGCGGAGGTTGAAAAACAACGGCGTTTGCCTGAGCGGACCTCCGCAAACAATCTGCGGAGTCTTCCGATGCCCGACAACTGGAACGGGACGAAGAGCGGGGAGGCCGGGCCTCCTTCAAGGGCTTTCCGTTTCGCCCCGCAATCTAAGTCTTCAAAAAGAGATATCTCGGTGTCTCAAAGACTTTCGCTCTCATTAACAGACTCCCCACGCCCAAGAGAGTATCCTTCCCCAGAGGTTAATGGTTGAAGACACTCGAAGAGAGACGGAGGCGAAGCTGGAATTCCGCATCCCCAATGATTGAATCCGTTTTGTTTGCTATGAATTTCGATTTGCAAATAGAAGTCTTGGGATTTTGAATTGCCTGGACGTAGTTGTGTTTATTGATAGCCCATTCCACTGAAACCGAAAAAGATGAATGTACAAAATTTAGCAAGTACGAGATTCAAAAATCAATGCTTCAAACGTAAGTGTATTTTGCACTCCCTTAAAAGGCATGGCTAAATTTCGCTGAGGATTACGTAGAGTTCTAACAGATAGGAACGGGGGACTATGCATTCACACTATTATTTACTCGTGTATTGTATTAATTTCATTTGTTCAAATGTTTCAAAACAATATTATATATATTCGTAACATGAGGCGATCAACGCAGAATAGGGTAGGTAGATATTTCAATTACTGAACTACATTTATAACCACTTTATCTTTAGATACGCTAACATGCAAGTGATTCAATTAAAATATCAATATTTCGTGGCGTCGGAAAAAGAAACAGAAAATTCTTCAGGCTGGCAATACCTACTTTTCACCGTAATTTGTGAAAATGATCTCATTGGGATATTTAGCAGTCATTTCTTTAATAATTTCTATTATTAAAGCATTCAAATTTGTGTAACAAAACATCATTTTCCAGCACAACTAAAACAACCTATGCAATGTATAATAATATGACTAGACACAAGGAGGTACTCGAACAAGATAACTAACGCATGCCTTTTGATATGACAGGAATGAGAAAAAAAACATGCAAGGGTAAACGAATGAGATTAATTGATTAAATTTATTCTTTCAATTGATTAAAGAATAAATTTAAATGTTGTTTTCGCTTCGGGATTACTTCTGTATCATCAGCCACACGTGTGATTCAATTTGTGATTGAAAACTTACCTCGATCAACACATTGAGGAGCAAAACGAAGTGAAAGTTTATTTTTTCAAATTTATTTAACCACATATTTTATAATTGTTCATACATCAGTAAATGATAATTGCAACTCTGTCTCATGGACCAATAAGGCTCATGAAATCAACCATTAAATGATAATAACACATTCAGTTAACGTACTCAGAGGTGCACAATGAAAAAAACTAGTGGGTGGAGAAACTACAATAAATATAAATACTGATCACAATTACGGCTGTTTATGAACTCGTTTACTGCTTTCCGGGAACAATTTCAATTTCTTTCCTCAGAATCCGTTCTAGATTACATGGAAAAGCACACTTTATCCATCAACCTGACAGCTACCGTCATGCTATCAAAGCACCACAATGATTAAAGTGCCAAGCAATGTACTTATTAAACGTCGAAAGTTTCCCCTCTAAAGGATTTATTACGCACACACAATACCGTTATGACCGCGAAATAAAAACAGGTTCTCCAGAAAAAGGAAAACCTCTATTTTGCAACACGCATTCATCATCCCAATCCGACTCGTACGACTGCATTTAAAATGAACTGTAGAACTAAGGAGGTGGAGTGACACAGATCTCTTATATTTAAAATTAAATTACCCTTTCACATTTTTGCTGACCCCACGATAAAACTTCATTAGCTTTGCAACGCGTTTCATTGCTCTTGCGTAGCAATCGAGCTACAAACGATACTCTGTAACGATGCAAGGGAGTAGAAGTTCATTTTTAAGCTAATCACATTTTTTTTATGGCATGGAAATTTATTTCAATACTACAAAAATTGATTTGCGGGTATTCCTTCGTAAATCAATCCCCAACAATAAATGGTAGCCTCAGAAACGAATCTCATGAAATAATAAGCCGAAAAAGCAACGTCTTAAAGTAAAATCTGAAGTCAAAATTCAGAAGAATATTTTCCTCAAATGCGTTAATTAATTAAAATGTGGTAATATTGAACGAAGATCACTGCTCACTAAAGACCAATTTAGTTTCAGAAAGGTTTCAGAAATGTTTCAGAAAATTTCATAGTATATTTCCATCTTAACAGTTCGCATGAATTCTCATGTTTAGGCTCTAACGCGGTAATTCCGGTCTATTCCGCGTTTAAAGAACTTTCAACAGTTTAAACAGCTCTGGCATAACTTGAAACGGGGAAACGTTCCAGAAAAACTTTGCTCAAATACTTCGCACTATGGGGATTAATCTGCAGAGAAAGTTTCGTATCCACAAGCACACAGTAGCCAATGAAAACACTCGTAAGGTGAATACCAGAGACTGATAAAAAATTGTGAGCAGAGACAGCTATTTGCGAAGGGATGAGAGGAATACGACTATCATTATGAGTATTATAAAAAACATGGACGCGATACGGCAATGAACTTGAGATAAAGAAATCGCCGAATACATAAAGTTGAGGCTATACAAATACAGAATTTGCAAAACTCATCGGTTTTGTGTATTCCTCGTAGAGCATGCGCAAAAAAGTATGTGAACAGGCCTAGAACTTTAGTTATATCCGTCACCTCTGTAAAAACTCGGGAGATATTTAATAATTTTTTCGGGCACGACGCCAAAGATGCGTATTTAACTACAACCCATATGTATCTCATCACCACGGGTCCAATTTGACATCCTTTTACCTGACAACGAGTTGTTGTTGCCCGGGTCGTTTTCAATTTATCACTCAGCACGGAGAGGAGGGTGCCAAGGGCCAGGTGCCGGTAGGAGTCGGTGCGATTTCAGAAAGCGACGCAATTTAAGCCCTCGGCACGTGTAGAAAGGGACGGAAGAAGTAGCGGCGCGGGGTGGATAGAAGGGATCAACTTGGAATAGATGATTCAAGGGGAGATATAAAGGCCGTTTCACTCTAGGCGTTTTATTATGCAAGCCTACTATAGAATTCATTCCTGTAACATACCCGAGTCATGCAGAGAAATTTCGCAAAATGAAAGTTATGCAAGAATTCACGGGATCCTAAATGGTATATGCCCTGCATTTTTGATTCCGGAACATCGAAAAACTGGAAAGCACGATGACACCGATGTTCCGGAAATGTTGAACGTGGTATTACAGCGCAAGCGAATCCTTCCACTCAAAGTGATAACAAGCAAGTCTGTTATCGCTCCACTGAAAGACCTTCACACGTCAAACAATTTTTATGCCAGGTCCTAAGATGGAAAGGGCAGGTTGGCAGGGAATATATAAAATAAAACGACCTACCCACAAGAAAAGAAGCACACGTGAAAGGAAATGCCAGCCACACAAGAGTACACTAAACAGGGAACACAGGAGGGCCCACGGAATTGATCGTAAATGCAATCAGCAACACCGCAGTAGCTAACCCGAAGGTTGGTTTGATAGGTGAGGGTTGAGCTCAGTCAATAATAAGCACAACTGCGTGTGAAATTCACACAGGGTGCGGGAGCCATTTTCTTTCTCTGGGCCGCCAGCGGTTTCCCAGAAAAATTCTGGTACCCGAGAAATCATGCAGCTTGAGAGAAGCTGAGGGTACAAAGAGGCATCACCAGGAATCGAACCCGGTCCTCTGGTTAGCAATACGTACATACGTACGGAAATGCAATACTTACATAAAATTCGGCCACGTCGTTACCCATGGTAGTTTAATATTGTTGAATTTTCGTTCATATAAATTGATAGCAGAAGAATTTCAATGCACATTTCTTTACTCTTTACTCGAAGGATAATATGACGCGAGTAATGAGATTTCCGCAAAAACTAGAAATATCAATAAAAATCCTTAGACTGCAGTTAGAAGTTTTTCCAAAACTGTATGATTAGCGCTATCACGTTTTTAGATGTAACATAAATTTCTAAATCTAGGGTAGTCAGGATTGAACTATTAATTAAAGGGAACCTAACGTTTAACGTCCTATCCAATTGAAGACAAAATGCCCTCGGAAATTTTCCACGTGATTCCTACCAACACAGCAACTACACCACCATTTAATTAATTGCTACTGTATGATATCGAACCTTATTATATACACTTAGTAGGCTGGTGCATTCTATACTTCTTTTCACAATCTCAACAAGGCTTTAATCTTAAGATTCTCATGCCTTATAAATAAGAATAATAAAGAATATCTTAAACCAATTTGACCGTAATCACCACTTCACCATTTACCTATGTCGGCCTAAATGAAACCAATTCCCTTAGCATGAGTCGAAACCTTAACCACCGTGTCTTCGATTACGATCGATGAAAGCAAGCCCCGAAGGCTACCGCCCCACTCAACAAGTCCACTCGACAAGACCATGTGGTAGGCACGAACGATCAACTGGGTTAATTGAGGAGGCACTGTCAATCACTCTGCCCGGTCTGTTTTTGATGGGTTTCGATTTCTCATTGATGGTAGGTCTCATCAAATTACTCCAAGAAAACTTCTGGAAACACCGTGACTCACGACGCGCATGAACAAATTTCGACGCTCGAAGGACTGTACGATAGACAAGGTTTGCCATAGACCTAATAGTCTCCGCGGCTGGTGGCGGAGGACCACCCCAGCGCTGAACTGGAAAAGCTTTGCGAGAATGCTTTCAAACCCCAGAGATACCCGTCCCATTCACATATTCATCCCTTCGCGCAGATGAGGTAGCTTGTCAAAAGCCACCAGACGGAAGGACAGACTTCGCAGATATCACCGCCGCCTCCATTTTGACATGTCCTTCGGAGTGCCATTCCGAAGACTGTAACGGGCAAGCATCATGCGAAATATTATCTATTTGTTCCAGGAATATTTTTCTCGAATAGAAATAAGCTTTTTCTATAAGTAAAAAAAACGGAAGGTTTTTTCCGGTCGAGCAAAAATAAACTCACTGTTCATTATATTTCACGCCATGGGAATGATACACTGCGAAAGGAACTCCAAGTCATGTATATATTTTATGTAAAATGCCTGCTATTGGAATACACCGGTGCATAAATTTTCGCAAGGGGGAAATGAGTTATATCGATAAATTGTTTAAAAATAACAAACACGCAAAAGAAGAATAAAATTACTAACAGAGGAAGAAAAGCATAACAGGGATGGCCCACAGAATGATGATACACTGCAACAGCGAGAAAATGGACCTTTCATCTGGCACCAAATCATCACTAGTCTCATAGGTTTCATGAAACTAAAAATCTGTGTTTTACGAGATTTGAGACGAAAATAATGTGTGCTTAAAAAGAGCGCAGAGATATTAAAAATAGGAGTAGACACTCTGTCAGAGAGACAGGCTTTTGGCGGGACAGGGCCTAAGCATTGGCGTTCTTCGAAGCCGGCGCATAACACTCCAACACGGATTCTAACGGCATTACAACAAACTTTATTTTTCAGTTCTACACGCTTTCAACCTCCATTCATGCCTTCCATAATGCCTAATTTTTTTCTTCCTCTGCCTCACTTACTCTTTCTATCATAGCACCGATATCATGCGATATCATATCATCCGATTTCTTCTAAATATCTTCTACATCCACTATTCCTACCTTCGAATTTCTACAAACTTACTTCTCCCTTCCTATCACATTTAGGACTAACTACTTGTCTAATTTATTTTCCCCATTCTCCACGCCCATATTTCAAAATCCTCCCAATCATGCTTCAGTACCTTCTTTCGGGGAAAATATATCCTTCCAAATCCTTGACAATCTCATTGACAGTAATCTTTTATGATAGATTTTAATCCTGTACCTCTCTCACACTGGTTCAGCGTTGCTCTCTGCAATGATTGTTAGCACTGCGTTACTGGGTCACTAATGATTGACCATTCACGATAAGTTACTTCAATGATACTGTTTAAATCCTTCTATTATCCTCGTAGCGATGGCAAGTAATTACGTAATGACGCAAACGCTCGAAATTAGTGCATACGTTTTTACATCTTGGTTGGCTATTATGCTAGAGGGGACATCAAAATCTTTGAGGATTGAAAGTGGGACAAGGTCCAAGGAAAGTTGGTAAACTCTTTGCGATTGGCAAAAAAAAAGGTTGGTTGCTCTAAAGGGAACTTTGTGCAAAGTGTTACATTTGCATTTTCCACGAGGAAAAATAGAGAAAGTACAGAGTGTAAAATTTAGTCTTCTTTCAACTAAACTATCCCTATAGCCTCGTCCGGGAAAACTAGTAGTGTGCCTGCACAAAACCCAAAGGGGACTAAATAGCTGCATGACTATTTACACTGATTGGTCTCCTGCCAAAGAGCGTACCAACTCGAATGGTCACTTTTCCCCATCAAAATCGCCAAACCGCAACAAGTAGGTAGTCGCATCACGGTGACCGCGAATCAAACTGGTAGTTGGGATTGGGAAAAACGTTCGAGCACATCAAGCGAAACGTCGATGAAACGTAAAATAGAAGTTTTATTTCGCATAAACCCGTTGAAGCATTTGTTTTGTACGGCAGGGTACCTACCTTTTATGACAGGCTAAACTAGAAATATGGGAACTTTTCAATTCTGAATTCGGGTTTAAAGATGCAAAACACACACACAGTCAATGAAAATATAAACAGATAAAAATAAAGGAAAATTTACTGAAACGCTCCTCAAAATCGAAGAAAGAACATATATCATCCGCAATGAATGAAATGAAACGCAGGTATCTTATAATTCCTATTACTTTTTAAATACGGTAAAACTTAAAACATTATTTTCATGACCACCAATTATCTCCAATTAGAGCAATTCTTTCATGATAACAAAATAGATCAAATAACAATGGTTAAAGTGGATCGAATAAACTCGGATCGAATTTTTGTTAATATAAACACATACCTATATGCCACAAAAATTCTTCGCCACGCAGAAAAAAAAACAATATATTTCGTAGCATTGAACAATAGCTTCACATTTGAAACTGCAACCGGAGTTAGGGTCGCTTTAAGGTAACCGTATACAAAAAGGAGACCAAGGGCAAGACGGTTTGCTCAGCACTCGAGGAAGGCTCGGAAGCGATTGAAAGACGGGGTTGAAGTAGCCAATCTTCACTCTGAACGTTAGACAATTGGGTGGATAGCAAGAACGGGGTCTGGCGCTTCACTTGGAAGCGTAACCTAAATCGCGGTAAGTGGAATTTACTGGCGGAAAAGTTTTATCACCAGATACAAACTACTTTGACAACTGCCTCCAGGCATTTCGGAGTCCTAGGTTCATTATGCCTCTAGATCGACGGAATTGACATTTCATCCCTTTCTATTGGTCAGATAGCGCAAATGTGTCACACTTATTACCTACCCAGAAAATTTAAAAAGGCCACCTTACGAGTCGATACAAAACTGTTCTGAACCTCATTTCCATAGCTTTTCCGTAGATTGGAATCCAACATAGTAATGGAGCTTACGCCATTCGGCTCCCCGGGATATAATATTGAACAGGAGCAACAGTCGACGAGATGACCGTGTTTTTCACTTTGAACGAACGAACCGAGAAGTAATAGCATCACGGCCCCGGAAAGGGAAAATGTTTTTTAAATGAAATAAAAATTGAGGTAGGCTCAGAGAGAAGTTTCAGGCGTGATGTGGTGGAATTTTATCATTATGAATATA
>LYUA01000062.1:437806-452455 GCA_002093875.1 Calopteryx splendens | reverse complement strand
TACCACAAACTCATTCAAACGACCCCCTCCCCTCATCTCTCTGCGTCCACCCCGAGAAAACCCAACCGGTTTCCCATCACGGCGAGTCTCAAAAGCAGAGTGATCCGAGTCGAGGGGTCTATGATAGAAAAAACCAAATGCAGGACGGATACGGCGCGAGCGAATACGTACACGATCTGACCAAAGAAGAATAAAAGAAGGTCCAAAGTGTTCGTACGTGCGTAACGGTTTTGAATGGGTCAAGGCAATTACACGCAGGTCTCCCCTACCACGAGCGGATGAGGACGCGTTATGAGGACTCCTTACCTTCCGATCCCATCACACGGACAAGAGCCTAACCAAACGGTCGAACTACCCCGGGATATTTATCCTAGGTATTGGTACCAGGGCACCGTTACCTAGTTGTTTCTCCATAGGTATGCACCAACCCCTGCTCGCAGGTGGACCTCTCCTTTTCTCCCTCACAAAAAGTCTAGATACGGATCAAAACTTCTACCAAAAATTGTTTTTTGAATGATCGAAAGGCGAAGGTACATTTTGGAAGATCCCTGAAACCCAGCACACAAGCTACGGCCAAGCATGGTAATCGGACGGAAGGTTGGTTTAGGAGGCGAAGTTAGAGATCACCCCGTACCAAAACCTATAAGGATTGTAAAATTCACACATAAGAGTGGGGGAGAGAAACGGGGGAGGAGGAGTTACTTTTCCCGACTGCGTTATCTCAGGAAGACTATTAGGGAAGACATCTTACTCTTTAGTTCCACCCAATGGGATACAACACCGCTACAAATCCTCTAAGACCACAGTAATCAACCCGAAGGTTGGCTTGGTAGGCGAGAGTAGAGCTCAGCTAACACTAAGCACGACGAAGTGTGAATTTCATGGTAGGGGGTACAGTTTTTTTCCCAATGCTGCCTGTATTTTCCCATTATCTGGTGCCCGAAAATCCACACAGCTTGGGTGAAGCTGAGGGTACTCAGGTACGCTACGCGTCACCTGGTATCCAACACGAGCACTCAGGTTCGAAGCCTGCGCTCAACCGACTGGAAAACCACGCCACTTGCGAATATTTAGGAACTGGAAAAAAGTATTACGAGAGTGCAGAGAGAGCAGTGGGTTGTGAAAAGAGGTAATACAGAGTCTAATAGAATTTTAGGTGTCTATTAAAAATTAGTGGAACGCAGGATTTCAGCATTTGGCTAGCGGGGCTTCTCCATTATGGAAGAAAATGTAAGTTCTAGGTAGATCTAGGTTTGGGCAACTTGTCACCTTCACCTGAAGATACATTTTGATAAGGTGTTAGGTACAGAACGCTACACAGTTTCAAATTCGCCCTACCCAAATCTACTCATTTTCCGAATGTCAGGTTGCGTTTGTAAATTTTCTTTGGGTTCGAATTCAACTACTTTCCGAGAAATAGCCCCGCGTGCGTTCTACAAGTAAGCAATAGAATTCCACGGTCGGAGTACTGATTTCAGACATTCTCCGATAAACACGAGCAGGACTTGGTTCTAACCCGCAAACATACCTACCACATTACGCGAATGCTGTAAATTACTTAGCTATTTTCGCTGTCTCTCCTCAGATAAGGCACATCAAATGCGATGCAGATGTTCATATTTATAGCCGGCGCTCTCGGGACGCGGTGAGGCTCGGGAAACAAACAGGAAATTATTAAGCACCGCAAATGATTTCGCCAGCAGTTTTCTGCTCCAAGGAAGGGTATTTTTTATAAGGGAAATTTAAAAACAAAATTTACAAACGTAAACCCTAAAGGTGCAGACGACACCTTCTGTCTGAATCATCATTGACGCTCGGAGGCGGTATGTGCACTGTACAGGCGGAGCGAATTGTACCTACTTACTTACTGGAACGAACATAAAAATTAGGCATGCTAACACACAAAAAATATTCTGATATTATTTTTGGTAGTCACCAGTCAGTCATGTACTCTATAGCTTGCAATTAAAAATCATTAAAACATGATACAATAACGCATGGAACGTTCTCCACAATGATTAGCACGCTACCGCATAAAGGGCTATTAAGTATGCCGAAAAGACAATCTAAATCGGAGAAGCAGAATGGCAAAGAATTATTAAAGCAATGGGTAGTTTAGTTTACCATTTCAAAACAATGTCGTGGTTTTCTGGGAAAAACCACACGACAGGAAGACGGGAAGAGGCGGGGAGAGGGAAGTGATAAAGGGGAAGGTCCGGGGGGTCGACTACCTACCTAAAAACTTCATGATGGGACACCAAAGCACGAATTATATGTAAATGACATGAGAGTATTTTCATAACGGTAGGAATGGAGTTGGATACCTACTTGCAGAGGATTAGGTTCCATACCAAAAGATCCTAGGTTTTAATCCATGTCAGATATGTATGTCTCTAGGCATCCGCAAAGGCGGTGAATGCTAGCTAAAAATTATATTAGGCTAGCGATAATTGGCAAGAGGAAAATGAATTAAATATATTTCACCTCATTATTTTATGACCAATATGTGCCGTAACAAACAAGTACCATGCAAGCCAATATAAGAGTTAAATCATAAAAATATACATATTAATTTTCTATTTTAATGTGTACAGCACGTAACAATTTCCTCTTTCCTTTGATTTAGAATGAGCCTGTTATTTTCAAATCTCGTACACATTAAGCAAATTATTTATCCTGTTGGAACAAAAATAATTTTCACCACTTTGGATGCTCTGAGGTCAACCGCCACTTCTTTTTAGTAGAGACTAGCTTCAAACATGGTTCCCAGTTCATTAACTACCTCACTTGCATCATACGTACTTCGTTCAAACGGAACTAGTTATTAAGATGGAGTCCGGCTAGAGTTTCCATAAAGTGAAGCCTAACATTATTTTATATTAATATATTAGCGTGAATTCAAAGAGAGTCAATGTGACCAGTACGATTCACATGGCCATTCCGGGATACCAAGAGCAAGTAATCCAATGCTGAATTACTCAAGAAAATCAATACCACGTCACCAAATTTAAGTTTAACGACTGCTATTACGGAAAACCACGAAGAATCCGGCATTTCCCGCCAGTTGAATGCCAAGCCAAGCAAAGTGGAAAGCAAAAAAAACGGCAGGATTCGTACGAAGGGAACACCTCCTTCCTCCCATCTCCACGCTTAACTTTTTCTTATGAGGTTTCCCTTCCATCTCGTCACGCTATTACGAGTTTTTGACGGCGGAGGTGATCGGACGGATGACCACGGGAATAAATCGATATCGTTACATACAGGCAAGGCGAAATGTTCGACCATTTCGCGGGAAATGGCACGCTGAAAAAACGCGCTTAAAAGTAAGATGACTGCAACAACACATCCCCCAGCTTGACTCCAGACTACGCGTAAATCATGAAATAATCAGAATCAGCACACACTTCGTACTCCTACAACTAAAACATTATCAAGAGATGCATCGTATTTCTGGAACGTGTGAACAGACTCATAAAGTTCATTTCAAAGTATTTTCAACAGATTCGACTGATTGTTCAGTGAGCTACACATCCTTACATCCACAAGTATTCAAAATACTGAAGTAGTTATTCAAAGGAATTACATGTGTTTTGCAAGCTCGGCAGTTTAGTTTTTACCTAGGGTCAAACCTAGCAAATACCTAGCCTCTAGGATCCCTTGAAGCCCAGGTATTACAAGAGGTAACCACTTTCGGCACAAAACTACAGGAGACAACACTACATATAGGAAGACCAAAGTTTGGCCCCTAAAATTCCTTCAGTATCGAAAACGGATTGCTACGACAAGGCTGGCAGGAGCCAACCCGCACGCAGTATTTACTCAGCCTCTTATCTCGATTTTCCGAGAGATACCTCCCCACAAACAAACATTAAATATGTCCGTTCAGTTCCAAGTTCTGCAAAAAATCTATTTTCTCCGATTAAACTGACAACAGATGAGTCCCAAAACATGAACGGAATAAAATCCCGAGGATATTTTACAATAAGACAACAGACTTCCGTAATTACTACGTAACTACTACTGGCGTGTACTTCCGTGCCTTATATAGCACTTACTACAGGTACCTAAGCTACTAAGCACAGCGAGTCCCATATCCTCGAATGCGACATATCAAGAAGCCAGTTGCGTAATGTTTGTACGCCGTAAGAGATTTCATAATTTGTAATGTTGGCTATCTTCAAGTCACAGCATGAGCTTTAAGATCTATAGGCATTAGATTTCAACATTCGTTATTAAACAACAATTATTTACTAATAGCGTGATAACATTATCGAAAAGAGTGCGAGCATTCGAGGTGAAAATGTGTATAACGAAATGTGATCGATGATTTTCAATGCATAACATGCCGCCAAAATTAAGTGAATGTGCATTTACCTATTTTTTTAATATAATTGGAATTGGCGACCGAATAAATAAAACTAATGAGGACAGTGGATTCGAGGGAAAAATTATGAACACCGGTAGGAAAATACAAAATGAATTGTTACCTCCGCCTCTCGAAATCTACCTCGCGATGAAAAGGAGATTGCGCCCTTCGCCAACAAAAACACTGAACATATTTCCATGCCACCAATATTTCAAACAGTCATCGGTACAAACGCAGTTTAAACAATTCACTCTCGTAAAATTAGAATTTTTTCGGTCCTCTCAGAGAAAACGTAAAAATTTCTTCAGAAAAAAAATTATAAATCAGGTTCCCTAACAAAGTCAAGCAAACGAGACGACTAAACTTAGTAAATGTTTCCGCAGACGAAATGAGCACTTAAAGTGTCCATTCCCGCTAAACAGGCAATTTAATTATCGGACTAACCGAAAGTTGGCATGCTGTAAGTGACAAACCAGAGGGCCGGCAGAAAGGCAAAATTGTGTCCAGCAGTGCGACTGTCAATTAAATCCAGCAATGAAGCAACAATGTTTACCCAAAGTCACTGCTGCAAACACTCAAAAGTAAATAATGGTCAGAGTCGTCGCTATAACAACCGTAAATTACGAAGGCACCCAGCAGAAGATTAAATTCCACTCCCTAGATGTGGACGCCCTCGCTATAAATACCATTAATACAAAAGCTTCTTAAAAGATTCATTACAGATCGTCGTGTTCTTTCTCCAAAACAAGAATATAATAAAAATTTGTCCAAGTTTTCTATCCAAGAAAATGTGGACAGTGAGGAAAAAAAATTCCATGAAAATCAAAGCGAAAGTACTCGAATTACTAAACCAGCGGATAACGGTATCATTCAAAAAATGAAATCGCATTATTGTTAGCATGCGTTATCAAAGAGTTAGACATAATCACAGCCACTTACGCTTATCACCCAAAGATTTTAATCGATGAAAACGAATTACAGTCAAATGACATTGCATCACAGGAAAAGCAAGCAAAATGACCTTGGGCCGTTTTTACCGTTAACGCGAAATTCTGAGGTAATTTAAGACCAAACGACGAAAATAAATTTCTTATTATAAAACGCGAATGATTGCACAAGTTTCATTAACTTTGCATAGATAAAAATGATGAGGACTTCATCAGAATGGGTTTAAATCAAATTTGACCCTTATTTAGAGATTTTTTAAAACAAAAAACTGCTACAAAAATAGGATGTATTAGTTTTCAATTTTCACAGCGTTATTATAAGAAATATTTTGTTTCATGAGCTTAATTACAATGCCCAGAAGAAACCAATAAGACAAAAAATAAGTTCAGGAAAGAGAATTTAAAATTAAACTCCACGTATTCAATTGGCGAAAGCAAGCTTCCAATTTTTCAATCAAATCAAAGTTATCGTAGATTTGCATTTAAAAAATTGACCTGGACGGAGCTATTCCATTAAAAACATATTGATTTTTAATTTGACTATAAAATCCATTTCCGTTATTATTTTTAAGGATGGACTCCGCACTCGATAACTTCTATGGCATGTATATCTGCACTAATCCAGTTTACCAGACGAATTGAAAATTCCAATCGGTACCAAGCATAGCACATTCCAAACACAAATGTTCGAACCCTGGCAAATGACTGGAATGAAGACAAAGACAAGGTTGACATCCGTACAGTCTCAAGAGAACAGGCGAACACAAGTTAAAAGGGATTCCATCCGGGAACAAATCGATTAGTTGTTTTGCAAGCATTTTAAATAGACCGAAATAACTACGGAAATTATTTTTTTTGCCTGCGAGTCGTCCACTGCGATCCAAATGTCACCGTAAAACTTGAGGAGTTACAGCTTTTTTACGAAGCACAAAAATGTATGCATGGCGTAACTTTTTGGCCGCAGGCCAACACGGAAATAGTGAAAAATCAGTCTTATGCCAAGTTCCTGTGTAAATACACACCAAAGCTCCACTTTATAAATGCTATTTCAAAGTTAATACTCACTTTACGCTATACCGTTGGTTACATCATAAACAACATCTTTACTACCCACTCTCACTTAGCAACCACTCCCAAATTCAATGACTTTTGTTGACATCAAAACGGTAACTACAATTAAAAATTATGAGCCTAATTAATACCAGCGTCTCAGACTGAGAGGAAATTAAATTACATGAAAACAGTTTATTTCCAAGCATCAGTAGCCCATAAAAAGTGCGATAATAATTGAGCAACCTTAATATCCATGATAAGGGAGACGGATAAGTCTATTCTCTTTCAATTAAAACCCTTGCGACTCCATTTTTGTACAAAGCTCCAAATTCGACAAACCAACCAATCAGTCTTCAATCCCAAGGCTGGTGTTACATGTAAAGGTCGTAACCTGTGTTAAAACCAGGACATAAACTACTAATAAGGTTGTAAAATTCAAACTGTGATAGGGAGTTAGTTAGGGAGGCTGGACACGGTGTCCCGTGCAGTTTTCAAGAAAGTTCTGGTTCAACCGCAAACGCTCCTTCACTCCGGAAGCCTAATATCAATGCGTTTGTTTTTAAACTAAGCATGAAATACTTTATGGGACGGAAGCTGTTTCAGCAACAAAACACGACGAAAAATAATGCCAGGGAAACAGAATTCACCAGATGAGGCACAGGTTCTGTTGCGTGGGACAAAAATGCGTAAGGTGACCCCGGGATCTGAGGGAAAATAGGAGAGGAGAGGAGGCCTCTGATGGAAACTCAAAAGAGGGAGAGAAAATGTGGATGATATGATACTGGGAAATATTAGGATGTCGAATACCGGGATAGAAAGGAGAATCGTAGAAAAACGGAGAAAAGAAAAGTACCTGTAGAATAAGGATTACGGAACGCATCAAATGATGAAGAGCTAAAGGAGGAGACGAAGAAAAAGGGAAGGTCAAAGAGCAGAGCAGTTAAGGCTTTGAGAAACTGCTTCGTAATTCCACGTCCACGACCTGTAGTATTTGAGGAACGCCAAATAGCCGAAACTTAATTGGACGATTACTTACTATTACTACCAGGCATTATATTAAGTGCGCTCGGCGTTAACGACCGCAATGAACGCATTCTCTACCACAAATTCATCAACGAAATAAAGTAATCAATCGAGCCAATGGAGAAGAGGGAGGGAGAGAGCTCGCATGTTACGATCGGAGTAAATCCATTCCGTTTGAAAACATTCGGTGTCCATCAACTCGGGAAAGTAGAGATTGATGCGCCTCGCCGTGACCACTCCCTCCGAAACCGGCATCGGTGCAGGAAGATGTGAGAAGAAGACGCGGGGTCAAGAGAGCTTGCCCATACGAGCTGTGCACAGCCCTTGTGGCGTGGGAGGCCCAATGAAAAACCCACGAGGGAAGTGACGTCCAAATGGCAGAACGCGAAGGTAAACATTGGCTCTCGACGGCGCAAATACACGCGGCTGCCCTCGGAATACCCCAACAGATTGATCCATCATAAAGGTGTGCTCTCCCGAAAAAAGTAAATCTATGTCTCGTAACATCACACAAACTACAATAGGTATTGCATGATATTATTATTGGCCAAAACGTGGCCCGTGGAAAGTGAATAAGTTTAATTCTCCAATACATAGGTACAATTATATTTTTTCTTTCAGAAGCCGGTTCAGCTAAAAGTACTTACAACTGCACAAATTTCCACGAAGTGCAGCCTAAAATTATCCTTTATACTAATAGCTGTTTTAATATTCGAAAGGTAACGCCATGTGTTCTGTCAATTGAAACTTTTTTCCATTTCGTCCAGAAAGTGAGGGCGATCAGTCTATTATATGGTTGTCAATGCAGTTTGGCCATGAAAAAAAATAAATCTCTAATGGAGTTGATGGGGAATATTTTTTTAATGAATCCCTAATAATTAAAAAGAGCCAATTTTTGAAGAAATGAGTGAATCAACCGGAGTTCCATACCTAGTAAGTATTAGGTCCGAACCTAGACCAAGGCGTAATTATCACTTTCCATGAATAATTTCGACAAATAAATGGTGATATTAACATGGATTAAGAAGAAATGCCAATTCAATACTGATACATACACCCATTTACTATTTAGGATTATATACACATTGCGAGTAAAAACGAATTCAATTTTGCTTCATTGCCAGGGAAAAATCGTACGAGGAAGGAAATCAAAATTTCTGGCAAAGAAATTTCGTAGAACTACAACTTCCAATAATATGTAACCAGTGAAGTTAGTGAACTAGGTCTGGCAGACAGAAAAAAGAGGAGCTCAGCGTCATCGAGATTTTTGCTACCGATGACAATTTCTACGAAATTTAAACTGCTGTTGAGGAAATAAGAAAAGCGTTAAACCTATTTGGAAATATTATCTGTTCTTATCAGACATCAGATCTTATCAGGCATATTTCCCTAAAATCACCACTACGAATCGGATATTCACATCGATTTTACGATTCCATTAAACAACACATCGACTTTCCTTCCCAACTTTCAACTCCTTTTATGCATCTTTTTAACAATAATTCTTTCTCAGGGATCTCACTTAGCATCATCCTCCCTTGCAACTGATATGAAGAGGTTTTCCCCGAGTAAACATTGTCAGCAGAAACAATGGGCCACACTGAATAAGACACCAAACACAATGCGAACGGAGTCGAAAGAAAATGAAGTCATGCGCGCATCGACAATTTGGTCGAAAAATTTCATACCGCCGGGATTTTATGAGTAGACGATCGTAACTTACTCACTAACCTCTTTATGCAACTTAAATAAGCTCCTTTGTTTCCCCCCCCCCTCCTCTTTGTTTTATGTGAACATTTGACGTTGCAAGTGGTACTAAGGGTTGATGAATAGGGAAGCGGTTGTTATGGTGGGAGCTGAACTGGAGTGAACTTGGCGGAAGCGAGGTCGGAAGAAATATGGGGGAAGAATGACGGAGGGAAAATCGACGGGAGGCTTCCCTTAGACAACATGGGCTAGCTAAGATTTCAATATCCCGAGGGACGGACGGTGCACTGCAGTGAAGTACTCTCTACATAAACGGATACAATGGCCCCTGCGACTTAAAGCGATAGGAGGACAGTAAAAAGGAAAAGAACTGCAGATATACCATAAGAAGCCATTCCCATAACCACCTGAAGTACGACATGTCAAAGTTTCTAAGAGTTCACCTTGAATTTCGTGTTCCACACCTGGAGAGCACGCGGCTACTACGCGGTATTGGTAGTACCATTCTCATCGTACTGTCCGCCCACTAAGAGAGTGCCTTGCACTTTATTCCATCATATCACTCCTTAAAAATTTGCATCCTAAAGGATTCTCACCAAATGACTAGGAAATGTACTCAATTCACATTCAATTTAGGGATGCTGCCCTCGATTACCGCCATGCAAAAGTCATCGTTCACCAGATTTATTAATGCTCTTGAAATTTGTTAAATTGGCCCAGTAAATCTATGTAAATACTTGTTTCTTCAGAATTAACTCTCTTACTGTTCTCTTGGTACTCTGATTTTCCTTACTCTGACATCTACCTACAATTTAAACTTCCGATATGAACTATCTTCGCATCCTAGTATTGTTGAAACTATCAAATCAATCGGTATCATATCCCCACACTGCTTGTGATTAATAAAAAAAACAACATATGCAGCCATTCCTTATTTTACCCAAATCGCGATATCATGTTAATGAGAAGCATAAGTCATATACTACTGATCAATGCCCATTTCATTTGATAGACCTTCGTGGTGGAATATATTATGCCTACTCACTATTAGAATTTAAAAGAAATACCGAGAAGCATGAACTCCTATTGTAAGTCCGCTCCTGATATTTAGCGAAAGACGTTTTATTCGTTCCGAAATGCCTGCGATACCAAAAGGTGTCAACAATTTAACAATTCGCACAGCGCATTAAAATCCATATGGGAGGAAAAAACATTAGGAAGAAAACTAGAAGCAGGAGCATTGTGAAAGCCGTACACAGGTGAAAGGAGGGATGGCGACAACGACAGTGGCTTGCAAATGGAAGAACTGATAATGAGAGGCGACGATGCATACGTATAGGTGTGGATTCAGGGAGAGGGGGAAGCCTTGAAAAGGCGCATTTAATCGATATATAAGCACGCGCAGATAAAAGAGGCTGCGCCACGGGGGAGGGAGAGAAAGCAATTATTCCCGTGGGAGGGATGGGGGAGAGGAATAAATGCCGAGAAAACAAAGGAGGAATGAAACGCATGAAGTGGCTCTATCTGGGTTACAAATTGTAATTAAAAAAGCGTAGGTAATACGAAAGAAACACAAAAGGCGCAAAACAGCTATGTAGTGGTGCCTAATGACTAGAACCCGGCTTCGGTAGGGTGCAATTCAATAAAGCCATCGAGGAAAAATGGATGGAGAGGCATGGATGAATAGCAAATACAAACAAGCAGATAAATCAGTAATAAAGTAAATCATTTAATTTGTAAAATCCTTCCTTTAAACAGACCAAACATTTTTTAAAATTATTATACCGAAACAAATTTGAATATGATTATAGGATATAGTTCATGAATTATATCTGTTCTTATGTTACGAAATGGTGCAATAATTGTGTTTTTCATGGCCAATTATGTTCCATTGTTACAACCAGCCATATATGGAAAATTTGGGGGGAAGTTAGCGGGTGATGAATAAATACGGATTTGGCCATAGGCTCTATGCTATTAGGACTCTATACTATTAATGGATAGGTACGTATATAAAAAAACGAAATAAATCACGTTCGGCTTCCTCCCTTCTTAGCAGTAGTCCACCGGTCAATGACGGCTTTTGATTGGCCCAGGAAATAAGCACTGCTACGCTTATTAGCACCACCTAATAAATACCCTAACACCCTGCATTATAATAAACACTTTTTCAGCTCCATAAACTTTCTGCCTTCACGCCGTCCAGCGTGTCCCCTCTTTTCCTCCCTCTTCAAGGTTTACCCAACATTCTCCCCTCTGTCACTGTCTTATTTTCTTCCCCGATGCCAATTAGGGCAGGACGGTTATTCAGGTAGGTAGAACAATGACTATTTCAGCATGAGTAAAAGTTAACTGGTGCCTACGAAACGAACCACCAAACAATTGCTGAATAATCTGCATCTGGCAGCAATTATGTTCCAAGGCGCAGCACAGGCAATGAAACGTCGGCACTAAATATATTGAGTTCAAATTCGAGTCCGTAAACCCTCACCCGTATCTCCACCGCAACAAAACTCAAAAGGCTGTTTCATGACAATGCGTTTCATTAGATTTTGTGAACAAAGTTAGGAAATGGTCTCCCAGTCATTCATTAGCCCAATGATACTGCATAAAAAATCTCAAACATTCGCACGTGCCAAATGAATATTAGCAATTCCACTGCCTTAAAACCAATAATTTTCACGTGTGCAAAAATGATCCCTAAACTTGAATCCACAGCCATTACGTGAAACGACAAAAATTATTACTAATTTAACTAACAGAGCCGTTGATTGCGCCCTTCATAGCAGTCGAGTATTGGTTTTAAGTTACAGAGCGTCGTAAGTTTATATGGCTTCATTCATCTATCTCAGTAAAATCCATCATAGAACTACACTACATCGATGCCCAAAAGTCATTTGAATCCACGAACTCTGGGGCAGCTGGCAATAATTCTATCCAACAAACTCGCTGTGCCGGCATGACCTTTATGCCTAAACTCTGGGAGCTATTATGAGTTATAAATGGAAAATTCATATTACAAGCAGGCTTGAAAGCAACACTCTGTATCAGCTACTTCTCGGTGGGCAGACTATTTTCTAGCTAACCGGTCAGCCATTCTAGCATATAGGTTTATTTTAATTTGATAACTTCGATTGGACTTTGTTGTGGACGCGATACTATATATGCCTTTGGAGTGACTGAAGCTCGATTACTGTCACCGCCTAAGCTCTGTACACCATGATCTGTACCATAGGAGGGAAAATTAATTCATCCAATGGCAAAGAGGACGCATACAGCACAGCGGGTGGATCAAGATTAATGCGGGAATTAAAATTTTTTTCTGAGGGGACTGTAAATATTTTTTCCAGCTCACGGACCATATCGCGACCCCTTTGCGGGCAGAAGTGAAGTGGTCGGCGGGGCGTAGTTTCTCTCAAAATCGGCTCTAGTCACACAACGTAAAAAAAAAAGCCAATATCAATCGCAATCGACTGCCTCCAACAGCGATCACATGAGCGACGCCATGCAAGACTTTTTTCAAATGGAGCTACAGGACCCGAAATTTCAATAATAATCGATCACACGATTATAATACTGCGAGAGAAATCGGGATCCCACAAAACCACAACCTAAGTAAAAACCTCACGTCCATGTCCTTGTGGGAGCCCATCGAACTTTTTTTCAATCCTCAAAATGATAACAAGGAAAAAAGAGAAAGCTTAACACGAGCGCGGTTCTTTCTTCATCATTATAAAATAGGTTAGGAATGGTGAGAGTACAATGACCTATGGAGGTGAATCAAGAATCGATTGAATTCCACAACCGCTGACACTTTTACGGGGATCAAATTTTTAAGACACAAATACTCGGCGAATCGACAGGAAATTGAAAAGCAAAGTCCAAAAAGTACCAAAAGGGATACGGTTGCAGACCAAGGAGAAGTAAGCGACACAGAGTTTTACGGAGTGTGGCCCTTCACAGACCCAGAGACATGGAGGGGCAGACCATAAGGGGGTAGAATCACGCAGAGCCTAGTTCAGGATGCTGAAAATCCAATGTTCAAATAAAATGAGAGACGTGTAGAAAAGGAAACGGCGCAATGGATTATTAAAGGGAGAAGAAGAGCCAGATTCGCTGAGAACAACTTGAGAAAGCCGATTTTTCGAAACCATTATAGAAGGGAAAATGAGAGGGAAGGTCGGAAGAGGAAAACAAAGAAACTTTTAAATGTAGACCAGAAACAAATGGACGTGAAATGAGAGTTTTCCAAAAACAGCATTGTTCTGGGAAGAATGGAGGACCGCAGTTCTATAACCGGATTGAAAGATTAATTAATGAATGACTTTTTAATTAATTACTGCTACCATTTTTTTTTAAAAGCACTAAAATTGTTGGAAGAATATCAAGCAAGGTCACCAGTTCGGAGCATATCACTGAAAAAAAATGTTACGCCTAAAAACGGTCTTGTGTAGAATATAAAAGGGTTTAAAGCTAAATAAATTTTCTACCATCGACAAGTTGATATGTTTCTGAGCATTCACAAACAGTCAATTATCCAGAACTCTTGCATTCTCCAGTAACTGTGAAAAGCGAAAAATAATTTCAGGCCAGGGCCATTCATTTCAAAACTTACGATTGCGGTGAGCCACTGGTAGATGGTGGTAAATAACTGATAATCAACTACATTAAAGGCAGTAAATACGTGCCGATGATTAAAAAATATATATATTATTAATTCCAACGCATCAAGGAAATTCTGTTTCCAGCCGGTTGCGTTCCCTAGCCCCAACACATCCTATACTTACGTCCTGCGAGACATTATCTCATTCAATTATGAACAACTTCATTAGCAAGCCTGGTATTTAATGCCATTTCTTCCCCTAAAGAGTAAATTCTGCTTTAATATCCCATTAGTCGTGGAACAATGACAGCATTGATACCAACTCATTCCCCGTGTTGAACACACCTTAATTAATGCAGGTAACGACAGGCAATAAGGAAGATCTGCGGATCTTAAAAACGCGCGTGCACGTCCTACGCCACTGCTAGCTTCCTTTGTAAAACACTGGTAAAGTCACACTTCTGAAATATCGACCTGTGGCTGGCGAACTTGTAACTTTATACAAGCAGGGAGCTGTCTAATACATTTTCACGGAGTGAAACAAGATCACGAAGACAAAGGCAACAGAGAAGAAACACGCCAAGCGTTACGAATTACGGACACTTTTTTTTCTTTTACGGCCTTCCTCCTACAGAGAAGAGGAACTGGGGAGAGACCTTGGTCGGGAAAGGAAGGGAGGCAAAGAATGGAACGACGCAGAGAGGAGAGAAGGGACAAAAATTAGAGCCAACTCCGCGCGTGAGAAAAGAGTGAGAGTTTCCTGTCGAATATACGCAAAGGGAAGAAGAAAGATGGGGGAAAAGGAGAACCCCTGGAGCTAACGCAGTTTGTGGGGAGGGCGAGGGTTGGAAAAAAAACAGTGGGAGGGGAGGGGTGTGAGGATATGGAGGGAAAGACGGCGGAGTGAAATAAAGGGTGGCGGTGAAAGGAAATGGGTGGCGGGGGGGGGG
>LYUA01000062.1:380850-399804 GCA_002093875.1 Calopteryx splendens | reverse complement strand
TGGTACCCGAAAAATGGTACACAACTTGTGTGAAGCTGAGGGTGCCAAGAGGCCTCACCCGGAATAGAACTCGGACCCTCCGGTCAGTAGCCCAACGCTCTAACCACTGGCTAACCACGCCCTTTGATTTTCTAATATGTTTCCAAAAATTGCAAACCATCAAAATATAAAATCTCCTTGCAGAAACATTATCCCATCACCCTTGGAATCAAATGAATATACATATAAGTATAACAAAAACCAACAGTCATAAATCTTATAAATGCAATTCATTTTCAACACATTCCGGTAGAGGTTACTTCCTTATCACACTTTTTTAAACTATCCCACTCGTCTTCCTAGGCTCCCATGCCAGAAATCAACCGACACACCTACCTATTGCAAACAATTAGGTACAAACTTTCTACAATTTATCAGTGCAATTTATGAAAATCACTTTAAATGCAGCATTATACTTAGACAAGTGGTGATTAAATTTTCATTATTAAAAATCAAGGTCTGTATTGCAGATTATATCTTTAAATATTTGTAGCATATCAACATCTCCAATCTGTAATAAACGAACACTTTATTACTAATCTCCTACGGTAAACACAAAGAGTAGGAAATACGAAAAACGAATACGCAAAATAGGGCAGAAAGAATGGAAAAAGACGTCAAAATGATACAATACAAAATAAAAAAAAAAAAACTTCTGAGGGTTTATATCGTCTCTTGAATCAAAATCATATGTAAATTGCAATTTCGCAATAAACAAATAATCATTAATATTGACGGCCAGCGATAAGCTGAACCTTTCGAGCATCTAAAAACTATCTAAAATTTCGGAAAAACGGGGCAGGGATACTTACTGCTATGCGCCAACTGTGAAATACATTACACTACACCCAAATTACACCAAAGGACAACGATACATATCTCGTGTGGATATCGAGGGTGAGATACAGCAAGAGGGGCATTAGTTACGCGAGAGAGATATGCATCCGCGCGTGAGGAGAATTACGTTCCCCATAACTAGATTTATTGGTGTCGCCTGGGGGTCATGAAGGAATTCCTTGACCATGCAAACTAGCGCACGAATTACTGCCCTCCTTAAACACACGCCTCAAAATTTACCCATATGGAGAACGCCGGCTTTATACATTTAAATGCCAATAAATCCCAAGAAGAAACTATCTTCAAAACCTTTGACACCAAGAGATGTCGTCCGTTGCAAAGACACCACCATACATAGGACGAGGTTTAAAGGGAATCCAGCGGCTTGGTGATGTAGTAACCTTGCTTCCACCATAAATAATGACGACGATTTGGGTTTTCTAGCGACAGCTTTATTTTTGTTTCGTGACCTCATGGTTTTCTGGTCACAGAGAAGTTATGCACGCGAGTTTTACCGCCGGGAACACACGAGGAATACTACTTGTCAGTTGACTTGAACTTTTTTAAACCGTAAAAATAGCAACATTTTAAGTCAAACTCCACTAGAAGTAATCGCTAACAAATTTTTGTGATTTTATCCCAACATCTACAGCAATTATTTCGATACTGATCGAACCCGTGGGTAATATTATCAACATTAGAAATAGCCAGTGGTTGGTTATATTTTGCTTTGTTTCCATTTTTTAGGCAGCTGGTTTTCTTTTAACGTGCAAAAGTTAGGAAAAATCATAGTAAGTATGGAGAATTACGTTACTTTTGCTTAATCACTTTCCTTCAAATTTCGAACCTGGAGACGAGATTGCACGGAGCATTGCCATGGATACCCAATTGGCAAATCCTACCGATTTCCAGCTCTTTGTCAAGACACACAGTTGCAATCACTATCGTTCATGGAAATTTTTCACCATCAATACTACTGCCACGACTAGCATAAATGCAGCTAATGTAAATTTCGTACGCTCTAGTTCGTACAAAGAAAAGAAGCTATGAGGTGTGTTACGGTAACGGATTTACTCTCCTTACCAATCCCACGCCAAAATTATGCCAAAATTTTACCTTTTCCAAATGAAAATTCCCAGAGAGGGATGCATCCGAGTGGAAATTTGATGCTTCAATGCTCGATTTAGACNNAGAGGGATGCATCCGAGTGGAAATTTGATGCTTCAATGCTCGATTTAGACAAATAAAAAAGCAAATGTATCACAAAATACACACACTTAGTAGAAGCTACAGGAACATCCACAATTTATGAAATTCTTTATCGTTAAAAAAATGCATAAGAATCCAACAATCTAGAACCGTGAACACCTATGTGAATTTTTTATTGCATTACCCTGAAATGAGTTTGAAGGGAAAAATGAGTTTACCCACTATTCACCAATCTACCGGATTGAAACTTAATTTCACAGACTCTTCCATGTTCTCCAGGCTTTTGAGAAGCTAGGAGATGTGTGCTAGGGATACTTTGATATAATCATAATTCGCAACATGGGAATCACAAATGGTTCCAGGTTCTGGGACGTTTCGAACGATGATGTAGGATGATGGTATTTTATTCCATAATGTTACACAGTTACTAATACAGTTACCGTTCCCCTGTCAAGAGAAATTCAGGGAAGAAAGATCCTATACAAATATATCTTTTTATACCAGCACGGAGGGACGATTGGCGAGTGGCTTGTTAGGGAAGCTCAAGAATCTTACCGATATTACTCCTTCCTTCCTATTGTTTAGTTTGTGGGCAACCAAGAATGAAAGACTGAATCGAATGGAAAGCAAAGAGGTGAAGCGAAGAGGGGTGGTGAATAGCGGCGAAGTTTTTAGGGAATTTTAATCATTTAGAACTCACTTCCACAGAGATTTTTGAAGAGCCAAAATTTGAAAACTCTAATCAAGTTCAGTTTAAAAACTTGGCTCAGAAAAATATTTGAAAGGCGTATTAACAAGGGCATATTACATAGTGGAAAGGGCGAATTACCTAAACGGATGTTCTTGGTCTCGCTAGGTTCTTTATCACGCCATTTGTTATGAGGTGATAATGTTGAAACCAATCTAGGTTTCATTAAATGGCGTAGAACATAAAAAGTAAATATTTGTTTAATATGCACAGATTCCAAATATTTAAAGGCATGAAAATATTATAGTTATAAATCGTTAATGACCCCAAAGCCCATTCAAGTCCACATGTAGACATACCGAATTTCACTTTCTCAGTTTGCCTTTACACTCATGTTTAATGTGTTGAAAGTGGGTTGTATTGGTCTTGTTCCTCCATACGCTGTGATTCACTCAAAATTGGAACCATTCGTCTTGCACCGCGTTTCTCCCAATCTCGGCATAGGAAAACTATAAACTTCGGAATAATCAATACTCCTCTCTCCTTACCCTCCATTTCCAATTGTGTGACCTACATTTAAGTATATCTTTATCAATAATGGTCAGAAAACGCCACAAAAAATATATATACCGATTGAGTACCTAACAAAACAATACAGCACAATGACTGCTTTGTTATTTTCAAAATACAAATTAAAAAACTACTAAAACTCCATTCCGAAGAATTGAAATATTTGAAAGCCTCCACAGGTTCATACAAATACTGTTCAACAAGGTATCTATATTCTTAAGCTAAAAGTGAGGGCTTCATGAAGAAAGTAACAGAAACTGAGCTCTTAAATAAGGATTAGTTGAAACGAGTCAGTAAGCTGCACATGGGTGATGCGTGAGCCAAAGTCTTGGGTGCTTTAATACATTTACGGTTCTTTCCTTCAACTTCACAAAATGACTTTTATGAATAACGTAAGATCGCACCAGTCGCAATATATGAAGACGGAATCCAAAGGATTCCCAAATCAATAGATTTTTCATTAAGGAGAAGTGGCAATTTACACTTACACATCAATAGGAAACAGGATTTAAAAGCATTACACAGAAGCGGTGGGATTCACTAACAATTGGATAATTCAATTAAGTATCTTGTCCTAAATCCAAATAGCAACAGGTAATTGGGTCCCCATAACCATAAAAGGTTGCAGGAAGACTATTAAAACAAAGTTTTTTAAGCTTCCCGTTGGCCGACGTCATTAAAAGGATGAAAAAAGCTGCCATCACGCTCTTGTATGGTCCCGTTTAGAGGAAAAACCAATCGCATAGGAAAATATTCGAAAAGAATACCATTTGTGACATCAAGAACATCCAAAGTTGCGGATCAATTAAAATTTATTTTGATTAAAACGGATAAGGAAATTGCGAATCCCGCAGATATGGATTGGGAATCATTCAAGAAATGAAAATTTGGCGTTAGAAAAAAAATTAGTTTTGATGGGCAAGCTATTAGAATTCACTTTGGATGAAGAACAAGTACATTCAACGTTTGGACTCCCATTGTAAAATTAGATACCACAACTAACCAAATTTGACACTCCTCCCGCTCCTCCCTAATGGTAAAAGGTGATAGCGAAAAACATCAAGGTCTCTACTAATAATATAATCAAATAAAATCCTGTGTCTACTGCAATCCCTTTTCATTTCTGCTGGTACCCCTTTCCATTCACCTTTGGGATATACATCTAGGGGTTTACCTGAAAAGGATTTGAAAGAATTCCGATTGGGAAGAAAGGACTGAATACAATACAAGAAAGGTACAATAGAAGGGTACAATAGAAGAAAGATGGAAATAGCTAAAAGAAGGGATACTGGGAGATGCGAAAAAAACAATAGGAATGCTAAATAGAAAAATGATAAGAAAACCATGAATAACAGAAGAGAAGATTAGGAAGAAGGAATTTAAGAGAGTTAAACAGCAAACTAGGGCGAGAAATAAATAGGGCAAAAGAAATGAGGTGGAAAGAACAGTGTCAGGACATCGAGAATTTACAGAGACAGGGTGAAATGGGTGTGCTCTATAGGAAAGTGAAAGGACTGACAGGAAGTCAGAAAGGAAAAGCCGCGCACACTATCAGAGATACGACAGGAAAAGAATTGATCGAAGCAGAAGAGATTCAAGCAAAATTGAAAGAATACACAGAAGAACTATATGGGGTAAAGATATTAGGCCAGTGAAGTCGAGCGTAGAAAGAAAGTATTATGTCGAATGAGAAAGTTTTGATTCAAGGCATACTAGATTTAGAAATAGAGAAGACATTAAAGGAAATTAAATCGAAAAAAGCAGGGGGTGCCGATAATATCCATGCAGAATTGCTAAAGAGTAGGTATCCGAAACCTGTACACATCTCAGACTGCACAGGTGAGGGTAAAGAAAAGGTTGGGCAGCAGTAGGCTTGGGGGTAAGTCAGGGTTGTCCATTATCACCCGTGCTTTTCAACATATTCGTGAAGGAAACGGTAAGGGAGGCGTGGGAAGGACTAGAGGTAGCAGTAAAGTTAGGTGGGGAACTGATCAAAACAGTCAGGTTTGCGGACGATCAACCTTTAGTTAGCCAATCATCCAATGGGTTGTAGTCATTGCTGACCTCACAGCAGAGCAAGTTTGATAGGTATGGATAAAACTAAATAAGAAAAAAACGAAGGTAATGAGGTTCTCGATACAGGAAACGTAATATAAGCATTAAAAGTGGAAAGGTATAAAGCATTAGCAGGTCGAACATTTGAGCTACTTAGGAAGTGTTTTGGACGAAGGAGGACAATTTGGTAAAGATATTAGAGAGAGCAATCGCATTAAGTACAGAAGCTTCTACAAGGAGGAGAGAATTGATGTAGAGTACCCTTAGGCAAGGGTGTGTGGCAAATATATTGATATGGAGCGTGGTTTTTAAGGGCATGAAGACTTGTTCGTTGGGGAAAAATTTAAAAGCGTAGGTTGGAGGCTTTTGTGATGTGGGTGTGAAGAAGAATGGAAGAGGTGAAATGGACGGAAAGGAAAACGAACGAAGAGATTTCGCGCATGGTGGCGAAGGAGAGAAGGAATTATAAGGAAAGGAGAAATCCAAGGGAGGCAGGAAAAGTGGATGCATTGAGTGGCGATGGATTATTGAAGAATGTGATGGAGGGGAGAATGTAGGGTAAAGGGTAGGGGGAGGAGGGAGGGAAAAGGTAAGGTAAAGGCGAGGTAGAGGGAGGAAAAATTAGGCATGTTGGATGGAATGAAGAGAGGAAGAAAATATGCGGAAATAAAGAAAAGGTTATTGTA
This sequence comes from Calopteryx splendens, assembly GCA_002093875.1. Taxonomy (NCBI): domain Eukaryota; kingdom Metazoa; phylum Arthropoda; class Insecta; order Odonata; family Calopterygidae; genus Calopteryx; species Calopteryx splendens. Next base: position 393,720 of record LYUA01000062.1, on the reverse strand, counting down.
GGATTGAGGTCGTGTGTCCATAAGAAACCTACCCTAACTAGTAGATTATCAATAATAATAATAATAATAGTAATATTAATCTCACTGATGTAGAAACGAAAAACAGCCATAAAAGAACACAAGACGTCACACCATCGCCGCATTACCTGGCATGGGAGCCCCTGGAAAGACAAAGACCCAACGCTAGATTTTGCTCATTAAAAATCAGTTAATTTGGAAAAGTTTAAAAATATTTCGAGGAAATAATCCAACTGCCACACTACATTGGCAGACCGGGGAATAATGATAACATTAGAAAGATATACTGTCAAGTATATAGAATACACGATTCGTTCTTCCCTCTAGAACGATTCACGACCACAACACAAAGAGTGATACACAAGCAAATCAATAAACAACTCTCCTTTAAAGATCTACTTCCCGATATTTCCAAACCACCCGCCAAGAGATATTTCCCAGCCAAGAGGCCTAGCGGTGGCACCGTATTGCGTAAATTTTTGAAGAAAACAAATTACATGGTAGTTTTCAAAGAATGGGCACCACCTCCAGCAATATTCATAGGGCGTAACAATACTCGCTCGAGACTTACCGTCAAGTACACAAGAATTATATGCCCTACACCGGTCGTTGAGGGCGATGACGCAGGAACCAAAAATCAACACCCGGAAAATATATGATAACGCACGTAATTGTACACCTACAAGGACCCACATTGACCCACAGACGACTAACACTGAGGATGTACTGATTCCATTATCCGACAATGGAAAGGCCAGATAAGACCTGTTACGAGATGGGCGGGCAATAAAAAAAAATATTTTCGCTGAGCCAGGGCGGCCTGCGGTTGACACAAAAATTAGCGAAAACCATGCCCCTTTCTTCTGGCGAGTAAAACGTTTCCAAGTATTACATCACAACCATATGAACATGAAGTGTGATGCACTATACACCAACGTATCCGAAGAGAGCCACGACTGAAGACGCTATAACTGTTTTGTGTAAACCTTCACCCGAGGAATTTCAATGTTAATAACCAAAATATATCAAATTAATTAATCTAATTAAAATATAAAAGAGATCACGAGGCTAAATTAAAGCTCCTTTGGAAATTTGACTAATTAACTGAAATGCAAACTGAGGTGTACGACTGGTGGGAAACGTTCGTTGATAGGCATACCAAAAATTCTCCAGTCAGCTTCATTTGCTGCTGATATATCTTCCTATTTGCGATAATTTTACTTCGCCAACAACTTGAACTGCTCAAAGACAACCTGATCACTTCCTTTATTATTCATATTTTAATGCATATAAATTGTCTATGAACTAAGGAATGACGATCGGCGAAGCTAAATATTTCGAAAGTTTCTGTCATATGCAGATTTCCTTTGTCATAAGAATAAAATTTTACTTCCGAGCAACGCCGGGTAGTACAGCTTGGAGAGCAGAGGTACCATCTACTTCACAACGAAATTCACTCAATTCATGAGAGTACTGAACGGACCAAAATTCTAAATTTGATTAAAAATCGAACGCAACTTTTAAGAAAGTCAACTAAAATAACTATGCGTATTCACTTCGAAGTAGAAGGTACACAAACCACTCTTCAGTTAGTACCACTTCCACTAGTTCGAACCACTCTTCAAGAATATTCGTATTTCTCAGGCGGATGATGATGATTTGCCAAAAAAAAATGATTCAGAAACGCGAAACAGACTCAATGGGCACTAATCTCGCGCCTGCTCTCGTATTGAAACGAAATCGACGCGGGGTAAAGTAGGCGGCAATCCCCGGGTTATTGCGCAGTCCTGGGCGATGAGTGATCCCCCTTCCCCCGCCCTCTTGGAAAATCGAAGTGCAACATCTCAGGAATGAAAAAAATATTCCCAGAGGGGCATGCGTACACGACGGGGGCACGCTCCCTTAACCGCGACACGAATAACTAACTCGAGCACAGAACAATCCCCAACTCGCGCATACCACACGCTGGGAACTAGCATTCCATTGAACCACGAAACAATGGAAATTACTGAAGAGGCGACCGCCTCCGTCGAGTAAAGACCGATTTGAAGACCAAAAGGAGGCAAGAACAGCAGACGTTCGTATAAAATACCCAGATAAGCACTCGGGAAATTTAAATCCGAGCAGGCGCTCGTACCCCCGGATGAGCAAGTTCCGAAAGAGGCCGTGTGTACAGCCTGGGTGGATTCATCACCCGTCCACCCTCCGGGCGAGAAACGGTCCTCCGCCGGCCGGAGGTAACTGTTATGCATTCTAAGATTTGCCTCCGCATGGGTGGGGGNGGGGGGGGGGGGGGGGGGGAGCCTCGACATCGCGGGAAAGCACGCCCCCACGGCCGAGGCAAGGTTGGGTGCTCGCCGAGGCTATGGGACGGGAGAGCATACCTGACCACTCAATCGGGAGGGGGGGGACGAAATATGCGCCACGCGGCATCGCGGAAAGTGAAAAATTCAAACGAAAGATAAATGCTCCCATCTCGAGCATTTAAGGGCCTTCGAGACAATCGGTATCAAACAAATGGATCCGGTAGAACAGGCACGCGGTACCAATTTATGCGATTCCACGACGCGGAGTCACCGCCTCTCGCATCACTATCTACGGGCTGCATCTCGATCTGTCGCTGGCGAAGAATGACTTTCCGAGAAGGCGCTCGACGCTTAAAAGCGACGTCGACTGCATCATTTAATACACTCCGGCGATTCCTACGTCCCATTCAATCAGCTTCCGATCTTCGATTGGAGATTTCTCATATTGATCCATTGGCCTCGGATGGGAAAATGGTCCGTTTATAAATATTTATGGCTTAAGGCGAAGGAAAGATGCCCGACAATAACATCCGTCCAAAGCAAAGAAATGATACAGTTCATGAAAATTATATTAACTGAAACGAGCGTTTTATTACACAATAAAAAGTAATATGAAATACTTGAAGAAAGATAGTACAGAAAACATGCAGTTAAATACCCCTTCACAAAACAACATAAATTACACGTTTAAGAAAAGGCCTCGGCCCATCCAAGGTTATACATTGTGTATGTATATCCATGTATGTACACGGTTGTACATTAGGTATGTATTTTCCGATGACAAGATTTCTCGATTTAACTTTAGTCTTTGTACGACAAAGGGTAAGATATTTTTGCTGAATATTGACCTTTCTCTTCCTCCACAGTCAAAAGCGTTTTTGCACACGAAAATGACATTTCTTCCATTACTACCGAAATGTTGCTCCCAATTTTCTGATATCATTAACTAGTAGATTTCAGGTAAATCAGTTCAAAATTGTGAAGCAACGGAAAGGTAAAAAAAAATCCTTTTAATAGGATTCTGTCCTTCAACTGCCTCCTAAAGGATTATCATTTGCGAAGATTAAAGTAATGATCAAGAAAACCCTAATATATCACGCCCATCACTAAATAGGCTATGTTTACTCCAGCCGTTTAACAAGTGGACGGTGGCCTACATTACGAATGATTCATAACCGTTTCCGGGGGTAGCATTATTTTGCATAGGTAACGTACATTCTGCGCATTGGGTACGATTCCTTTGGGTACGACACGCACCCAAAGGAATTTCCACAGCCAGCGGATAGGGGAGACTTCTCCATATTGTTATCACTGGGGTCAACGAAAAGGCAGTGATGCGTCATAGCCCGCATTACTGCATGCACTGCCTACCTACTGACCGCATACGTTTCCCTTCAAAAGTTAAAATTTACTATTCATCTTTGATTATTAGGCGGAGGCGGTCACTCACACAGGAAAGCACAAATATCAACGGGAGGAACTCTGAACCGAAAAACAAGTTGAACTCGGCCGCTAAACACTAAATTGGGATTATTTCTGGGCATGAGAGCGACGCAGCGGCGAGAGAGACAAGGAGGGACGCGGCACAGACACGCTTTGCATCGACTGATGAGGGGAAACGTTCGGTAGCTTGGTGGTACACAAAGAGCAGGTATGAAACCGCCGCTGGCAGCTTGCGGCATCCGCAGACGAGCAGAAAATTACATAAGAGTCGTCCTCACAAGAGAAGTGAGCTTCCAGAGAGAAGCCCAATAACCGCTGCCGAACGACCCAATTCGTCACCCGCCCTTTCGAATGATCGATAGTTTCAGTTCCTTTGTTTGTCTCCCGCGATGGTCTGGTGATTTTCTCACCCGAGACTCAATGGGGAAGAAACGAGAAATTACGAGTGGACCTGTCCTACCAACCGACCAGGGAAACGGAGATCTCGCCGACTCAAAAGGAAAACAATCGGTTAGGGCGGGGGTGGCCACCGCATATGAAATCGAATAAAAGCACTTCTTCCTCCCCACGCATTACTACGGAAATACCTTAATACCCGCAATTATGCAAGTAACTGAATAGTGCTGACGTTCTGCAAGAGTTTTGTCGAAACTTAAATGAAACACTCGCACTACGCAACTTAAATAAAATAAAATTTATCACGTGTTTCGGTTTACTTAGCCACCACCAGGCAGAAATTCGAGCGTGAGTTATTTCAGCAAGTCACAAACTGAAGTTTAGATTAAAATAACACTTAAAAAATGATTTTAATGCAACAAAATTTTTAAAAACTGAGAATTCTCGTGTTGTATGCTTTACTTCCTGGCGGTTTAAGGGTGAGCTAGATTTCGTTCCCGTGGAAACATAAAAATCAATACAGCAATCAAGAATTCAGGTAACGAAATCTTTCCATGGAGAAAATTCAAAATCATTTCTGCTTTCAATTTCAATGGATTACTATAACTAGGTTTCCTAACAGTTAGTAACTTCGCCAGTTGCCGAAAAATTACAGAATTTCGGTATGTTAATCAATTATATTTTAATTTTGCGTGAACGATCCGAAATTACAGTTTTCTATTCCACGATAAGCGGTGCAACTGCATCATCCTAAAACTACAGCATAAATAGGTGAATTTACGGTTAATACAATGCGGACAGTCCCGATTTTAGTTTCTCGTCTAGGCGATTTTCAATGTTGATTAAATGAAAACCTTTGCCAATCTTTTTTCGGCTCGATCACAGAAGCATCGGAGCTCGTACAATACGCAAAAAAGACAAAATAGTTAAGTACTCCACTGCCAGAAAATAGGAAGACTGTGAAACTTTAATAATATTTTACATGTGACGAATTAGTAAACTGAAATGCGCGCCGGTCTTAACCGGGACCCACCGACACTCCCAAGAGCTTACGTGGCCAGCACAAAAATAGGTTGGAGTCCACAGTCTTTAAAATACGGGGAAATAAATTAATTAGAATGGCTTAGAAACGGTGAAAATAACTCCATGGAAACGCGGGCACTTCGCTTAATCTGCATCCACTAACAGAATGCGCGAGAAGCCAGAACGGAGATGGTTGGAAATGAATTAACCACTGGTGCCAGGTCTACCTCGCTTACGAGAAGGCGTAATGATATTATAAAAATGTGACATTGTAATATGAAAATGAAATTACCCCAAATGCGTGGAGAATATTTCCAAGGGTATAATTCTCTATTATCTACTTGACAGCAATCAAAAGCCAATTTGTCCGAATGATTCGATATTCCCGATTCGGTGAAAGGTTTTGAAATGTTGCTGCTATTGATTAAAGCCAAGCCGGTATTTAAGTATATAGTAGGCACTAGAGCCCCAGGGGTCCAATTTGGTAGGCTGTTTTCACAACTAAAAGCTTTTTCTTATATTCTGCGGCAGTGACGGCAATCAAGTTAAAAGTGTTAGTCAACGTGGCGGTAATCAAGGAAAAATCAATCAATAAGTGCCTCGGGCTTCATTTTGAGGAAATTCATTTCTCACGTTGGTAAAGTTGCGAAGTTAATGTTAGTATTGCAAATGACGCATCGCGTCGAAACCCAGATGGGTTTGCATTGAACAATCGAAGTGGTAAAATTAGCATAGAGATTTTGACTGGCATGGATCAAGTAATTTGGGTTCTCAGAGGGCAGAGGTAATTTCGCATATTCACGGAGTAGAAACATTAACGCATTTCCTGCTCAATTAGCACGTCTTACTTCACACCGCAACATCTAAAGCGGGGTTCGAGCCAAAGATCATAAGGCTTGCGGTCGAGTTCACCAAGCCAACCTCGTCGAATCGCACTGTAACTTCGAACACTTGAAATAACAACGAATATAAAGTTACGGATTCTATACAGCAAAATGAGGCAAAATTTTAAATAGAATTAACTTAGCGCCGAGCACCTACCAAATAATGACGAAATCAACAGTTGCTTTAACTCCGTTAAATTGATTACTGACCTAACAAATCCAAACCCATAATATGTATAATGTGACACGCAAACCTTTAACGATAAAATATCACCAAGAATTACCCACAACAAATTAAACACACTCTTATAAAGAAGTGCGCCTTTAGATATTGTTTTTAGCACGGCAAACGGCATTCCCGGAAGAAATAGTTCGTGTGTGCGAAAATTAGATACCCCAAAACAGTTAAGAAGATCGATGAAATTATTTCAAACATAAAAGTCATATTAAAGGCCATAAATATAAAAACTCGCAAAAATTGAAGCCCCAGATAATTAAACATGCGTAAGATACGTACTATATTTGATCGTCCGCATCATGGCGACCCGCTCAGTGGGCATGAACAAAAGATATCCAAGGTGAGTCGACTCCCACTCGGATCCGCCCCATATAAGAGGTTACAAAAGTAGATACAGGAAAAGGAACTAGTGCAAATGGGGCGTTTTAGAGGGGAGCTGCTTCAGTGCGATGAGATGTACATGAAAGATGAAAAAAGTCAAGTGCAACGAATTTCGAGGAAGTGCATTTCCAGAGGTCAGGTTAGACTGGCAGAACTCTTGTCCTCTGCGGATGAAAAGGAGTAACTCATTATGAAATAAGAATGGAAAACTAATGTCCACTTGTTTTGGCCGGAGGAGAACTTGTCCTCTGAAATGGGCCCATGAAACCATGCCCTAATAATATGAATTTACATTCAAATTACAAAACCCTGTAGGATATAGCTAAACAAAAAGACAGTATCATTCAGAAATACGCATTTCACAAAACATAAATGAAACTATGATTAACTAGAATTCCCATGAAAACGTCAATACTGCAATCCGAGATATCTGAACCGACATCAATGAAATTATTGTTTGGAAAAAATAACTTTTTGCATCTACTGCCATGAATACGACAACAGTCAATAATAAATATGTTATAACAAAATGATAACTGTGCGTTTCCACAAGTATTTTCACGGCCTATTTTTCTTTAGGGGGAAAAAATCACCCCGCATTTTATGAATTTACATAATTGCCTTACCTTTTAACTAATTAATTAAATTTACATTACCTAATGATGTGCACGCATTGAAGAACCTGGTTGTGAAGTGATATATGTACTTCATCATTATAAAACGCAAAACCACCACAAAAAAAAAGAGTGACCACTCTCCGCGGATGGTGGAGAGCATGCGGTTTAGCGCACATTCCGTCGGGCGGGACGAGAAACTGAAGATCTAACATTTGTAGTCCATTTAAACCAACATTAGATCCCGCATTATTAACAATCTCTCTCAACTCTCGACGTTTCACAGAGTTCCCCCGCTCCAAAATTTTATACGCGATATTTGACACAAGAGAATCCCAATGAAAACCTAGTTCTAAGCGACACTTGACAGACGATAGTTAATACGGGTCCGGGCTTCTCTCCTCCTTCCGCCCCTATCACTAATTCCTGCAGTCGCCCATTACGAACTCACACTTAGCCCGACGACACCCACAAGCCACCCTACAACATAAACTACCCTGTCATAATCTCCAAGTTGAGAGTGACGTCAAAGCAAATTTTCCCGCGTTGTCGAATTCCCCCGACTTCTCTAGCGCCCCCGCGGTGCTCTTAAGTCCTAGGAAAGTTAGGCGTCGAGGTCAGTCCTAGGAAAACAACGGCGAAGTCATCAAAATTCATTACGTCACTCCCGACTAGGCTAACCAAGGAGACTAATATCATGGCGAACAAAATAGCATCTCAGGGTCCACAAACCTAACGGTTTAGTTTCTTACGGAAACCATCGACCAATCTCACGCGATGCATATAATTTCTAATTCTTGCCATGATCCAATAATCGAGTCGGCGAGGCCCCTAGTATCACCATGTACTTGTGGGATTATACAATTACCTAGCGTAGGAATGCAACATCGGTCACGAAAGACGATTGTGTTCTTTCGTAATCGTAAACGGTGCTGCATTGCTTGAGCGTGGATTTTCCTGGGTTTATTCAAAAACTGGGTTTCTGAACACTAATTATCTAGACGGTACAATTCAACAATGAAAGGTATCGAACACGGTTTTAATCATCGAATCGAAATCCCCGCTTAATCGATACAGCACACAATTCTGGAGAGAAGAAGAGGCAGGTGGAAGGTTTCAGCAAGAAATTTCATTCTCATGAACGTCGATTATGATTCTACGGTCTTGGAGTAGAGGAGAGGGTAGCATGAATTAGTTCATCTACGCAGGTCACAGCAAGGCTTACGCCGCCACACGTATGTATGCTTGCGCGGTACACATAAAGGCAGCAAGCGTCCGGATCATAGTGTGCCTGTACGTTTGAAACTATTCGAAATTTAACTAAGGTCTCCAAGCTCATTTCTACATTTCTCCATAGGCCCCCGAAACTGATCATGGATCATTTAAAAGTGCTGCGAATTTAGGACGAAGGGATAATAGTATAATATTACGAATATAACGAGAGTTGGGTACCAAACACGATTGGATGTGAAGGACAAACGTCATACTACATTATGTTTAGAAAAGTTATTTTTTAGGATTATTTTAGTTAGGCCAGGATTTTCAGTCTCTCTTCAGCTCGCCAAGGTCCACACTTAAAAATTCGTTCGACGAGGAACACTTTAGTCAACTACAATTACATTTTACGAGCCGCGTTTTACGAAAACACAAGACTGGTGATTTGCAAAACTTTTCCAACCAATTCACCAATTTTCGCCTAAAAATCCCCTTCTACTAGTTGGACATAATTAAGTGCTAGGCGGTCTCGAAGAAAACAACTTTATCATTGATTCGTGATTTTTTCATGGATGGCTTTCAATTCGGACAGCAACAAATTATTGAAGAAACACCTACCGCGATTTTCAACCTCAACATTAAATAGTAGTAGCTATTAAAGGCAACCGACAGCTTAAGTCAATGGCAATATTAGGAATGCGGGACTAATTAGTGCTAGAACGAATTTCTATGGGCTGAGGAAGGTTAAGAAGGAAACCTGGCTTCAGTATTGGCCTAATATTAACGAAAGTAGCAGAAGGTCGAAACATTTAACGTTACATCCGAGAGCCGGAGTACAGAACTAGTAGCGCTCCACTCAGTGCACCAGTAAGGTTCGGAATAACGATAAAAAAAATTCACCATCCCGCACCGTGCTTCAACCTCTGGCCCTCAGCATGGGAGGCCAAGCCATTAGCGATCCACCAAAAAACACTATTTGAAAACAGTACTAATTTACTCAATTTTATTTAGTAAGACCGTGGAGACTTCTAAGGCACAAAGTCACGTAGGTAAATTCTGTGAATAGGATACTTTAGAACGGAAAAGTTTAGAATGGAGATTAAAATTAAAACTTTAGAATGGAGATTAGCGATGGGACACATTTTACACTACTAGGAATCGAACGCCAGAATGTTAATGCCTGATCGAGTGCAGTTTACGCCAACGCCAGACATCATAAGACAAGGAGAGAATCCGAGGGGTTTTATGCGACGAATTCTGGCGCCCGATTGACAATTGAGTATTATTTTCCTATCGAATCTCGACAGCTAAACTTAATAACTTACGAATCCTTACAAAGCCTTCGGGCTTCGTGGAATAACTCCACTATGAACTAAAACAAACTATTTAAAACTAATAAGGAACTTGCGGCGACTTGCGGGGATTTATGTAAATGTAGCATTCCAATATATTTTCCTCTCAAAAGAACTTCTTTCTCGTAATTACTTGCATTACTAGCTCAGGACTGCACAGGATGTTCTCCTCCGATATTTCACTTGGGATCATTGCTCCCTCTTTAGAATGGCGACCTTCAAGGTGGAAAACTACCGTTTACGCTTTCAAAATCGCACGACACAAAGCCCGGGGATTCGCGGGTCAACCGAGTCCCCGCAGGCCCAACCCCAGGAGGATTGTGGGAGTGCGAAATGAACGAACGGCCGGGACCTTCTATGGGATGCACCCGTCGGAATCGATTACCCCGACGCTCAAAAAGTGGACGACGCGGCTTCCGAGGCTCGCGTGTCCCGTCGCAAACGGATGGACCCTCTCGCAAAATCACGGCTCCCCCACCACTCAAAAGGCCAGCTAGCCGCGAGAGGCATTTTCCCCCAAGGGACCAGCCCGGAAATGACGATTCTCTGAAGGCTCACCGAACACTTTGGTAGGCAAAAATCCGTAGCCGCCGGAAATGATCACCACGAAATTAATTAACCATGAACAAGCCGAATCAAGGGATTGTTTACCGTTCAACATCACCCAAGGTTCGAAAACAAACACACACATGAGGCTTCCGCGGTGGTTTACAAATGAATAAAAAACCCAAAGTTTTAGGATTGCTCCCGCGTCCATCCATTTCGCAGGACAACCGTTTCGGAGGCATCTTGAGGTCCAAATTTGAAGGAATAATCACCCTAAAACCTTGAGAGCCACTTACTTAACTTATACGACACCAACTTTCGGGATAGGGACACTCAAACGAGCAAAATTGAAGGCTGCTTATGAAATGGCTGAAGTATGCTTATGGAGCTGACGCTCTCTCAGTACTTTCTCCCATACTATAATCATCCATTATTGCGTGATTCTTTCGCACCAGTCAAATGCCTAAAGATTCACGTATGCACTTTGTTTCTTACTGAACTAAACTAGTTACTTATTGAAGATTTAATTCATTCCTCGTCTCGAATGTCTTCGACCACCCAAGACACTCTGGTATTTCTACAAGATCCACCACCAGCCATTCTTTCTCTCCTATTTTTACTACACACACTTAATTATGAGCAAAAAGCCCACGGCATTTGGTAGACATTCATTGTTATTCTGGCAAGTCCAAGTTTCACCTACAAGGTGGGAACGAATACACCCATGTACGGCTATATTTTCTCTCTAAGAAAAAAATGCATTGACTCCAAAACTACCAACCTTTCTTCATTCATTCGTACGGCTAACCCCTCATTTATTCTCCCATCTTCCAAATACATTTTTTCAAGATACACACAAAATAGTTCACTTCGCAAGTACACAGATAATATGGTGTAAAGAAATGCAATGAATAATTACAATAAACCGTGAAAAGATGCGGAGTCTGTTGATATTAACGCTTGTATATCGATTGCTGACAAAATTGGAAAACAATCATTTAGATCTTTTCAAGCGAAGGATTAAATACGGACTTAGAGAAAAATACGATGGTTCGCAAATCATCTACAGTTTTCAAAAATTTATTTCATAGTGTTCCTCTCCCTCTATCTCGGCTTGCCGGAATGAAACCCTACCGTAAATGAACACATGGAGAAACTTCCCGGTGTTTTTTCTTATCAACTATTACAGTTGTAAATCCCAGCCACGCTCTAAGCTACCAGCGTAATTATTTTCTCCTTTTCACTATTTAAAAACTTTCAAGTTTCACTAAAGCCTTATCAAGCAAGCCAATATCACCGTGATATAAAGTCTAACTAGAAATGAAAAAATCATGGCAGATCTATAAAACTAATTCCACTCGCAGGATCCAGGAGGCCTCATTAATAATGTTCTCGTGATAATGCACGGCAGAAAATTTTAAAGTGCACGAAGGAAGAGTCTTGCTTGAGTTTCCGTCTCGAAAAATATGCCAGAAGCATGGAAGTTCTCATTCTATGCACATTCACCTCATAGTTTTCGGGAAGAAGGTAAAACTGTGGCGAGTTCAGAAAAAAATAGTAACGTAATGCACGTATGTACAAAACGATGGGTCGTGCTTTGTGAACCCAGAGGATATAGAACCACGACGCAAGGGTGAATGGAAGGAACATAATCTTCTCGGCAAAAAAATACTGGTTGACTTTTATCACCCAAAAATAAAATACATCCACGCGTCATTCCATTAAAAGAGTTATGAAAAAATTCTTCTACCGAAGAACGAAGAAGAAAAAAAAAAGAAAGAAAAGAAGAAGAAAAACGAATGGAAGAATCTGGTTGAGAAAGCCATTTTCTCAAACGCCTTTAAATGAAAAATATGCATCTTCTCCTCCTGAATAAGGGAACGAAAACTTAACACCTGCTCGCGCGACCCAAAGAGAAACACATTCAGTAACACTAAGGCCCGTATTAATAGTCATCTACCACCTCCGAAGAGTCTATAGGGAGGCTCCTTCGTCAAAATTTTTCCCATACGATGCCCCAGCACTGGGAGTTCCTGAGGAGTCTCTTCCGTCAAAAGTCATGAGAAATGTTGACGCAGGAGACTCCTTAGAGGCTCCCATAGCTGGGAGATACGGGACTATTAATACGGACATAAGTAGAACCCGGGACAGCCCTTCACCAAAAGAACCTCGCACTGATTGGTAACGGACGCCCGATCATATTGACCAAATACAAAACGTAGGGGAGACAAAAGCGTGAGCGGCGGAGAAAATAGAAACTCTCCTATAAATAGACAAACCATTCCCACAGGATATTGGCCTATGTGATACAAGTGGCTAGGGGTGGATGGCAAAGGAAAAACGAACGTGTCCCGAGACTCTATCACGCATAAACATATGACAACACGACCAAAAAAATTAACTGCGAGGGACACGTCATCCGCGCTGCCTGGCGGATCCGGTGCAAACCGCAGC
>LYUA01000062.1:331673-349513 GCA_002093875.1 Calopteryx splendens | reverse complement strand
ACTTGACGAAAGCATTGGACAGGCCTCCAACATTGGAGCAGGTAAAAAAAAACAAGCAGGTAAGATAAAAATGCATAAAAAATATGTTGGATGACATTCGACATCAGAGAGGAAGAAGAAAATCAAAATGTTGGATGAGGTTCGACATAGGATTGGAAAAGGTTGAGTCCCGTATACCTAAAGAAAAGTACAATCCAGTCTACTCCTCAGAGTGAATCGCTCCATCCTAACTGGTTCTACAAATATTAAATTTATGGTTGTTTAAATAAAGGAATGCATGCACTGGGAACCACATATTGATTCCATATGATCCAAAATTGGATCCAAATGTTATCTGGTGAGACATATAATACCTATTACTACCTTTGAGATAGCTACATCAGTGTATTATATCTACATTTATAGTAGACTTAAGTATAGTATCACTGCTCGGGGGCTATAGTATCACTGCACTTTAAACTGCAAAAATGGTTTGTTTGAATTTTAGCAGGTGTGTGTAAATCATAAAGCTGGCAGCAGATATTCAAGGGCCCTTAAGTATTAACCTTACTATCCATTTTTATCTATTGTTCCATTTCAAGTGTGAAGGAACATCATTCTACCCTAAGTTTAAAGGTAAACATGGGTGTTCATAGCCATGACACCAGACACAAAAAAGATTTCATACTGATTACTCATAATACAAAAATGTGCTCTAAAAGTCTGGTGTACTCTGGTGTGTTGTTTTTAACTCATCACCTACTGCAATAAAAGTAGACTCTCTCCCATGCTTCAAGATCCAAATAAGGAAATATTTGATTGATAGTTTATTTATTCAGTCTATGAATTCCTTAGTAGTTAATGTAAATATTCTAAAAAATAGGGATGTGATTCTAATTGTTGATTTATATTATTGTATTTATTTATTCATTATGTTATATATATTAGTAGTCATTAAGCTCATATAAAAATATAATATTATATTTTTATATAAGCTTAATGACTACTAACCATGATACTTTTGACAATGATGATTTTCTTCAAACTGACCTCTCCTGTTGTTGTATATAACTTGTCCTAGGATGAATAAACTTAATTTCCCTGTTTTCTAGTTTTGGTCTGTCCGAAGTACATATTTTATTTCCTTTGTTACAACTGGGAGGCATTACCTCTCTGTCACCTGTGGAGGTGTCTGATCAGGGTTCTAATTACTCCACATGAAAAAATGGAATGACCAAATTGATGATAAGAGACAATGCATGCTAATAAGAACATATGAATCTAGAAAAAATGAAATGCTGGCCAACCCAAGAAAAGATGGGAGCAACTCTATATGTGAAGTAGGAATAGGCAAATTGCCTATACCGTGAAGTGCAGAAGAATAAGTTACTATAATTGTAAAGAATACTTGGAATAGATAATATAAATTGACTTTTGGCATTCAATCAACTTCAAAAATGCCAAAGCACTTTCAGAAAAATATTATCGTTCCAATATAAAAGTCCAAAATGGCAAAATAGACCATCATCACTCATCACATGGTGGTATTGCTACTCTAAATAGATAATACTCTAAATTGCAAGAAATAGAATACAGACAAATACAAAAAAAATTAGAAATATTTATCATACTGTGCATGCATCAAAAACTTTGCTGTGAATTAATATTCTATAAAATGTGAACTCAACATGGAAGAATTACTAGACAAGGACCTTATAGGTTCCAGGGAAGCAGGATCATAGCAAAAACCACTCATGGAGAAGTGCAAAAAGATCAGATAACTCCTGCATCTAACATTTTGGAGAAAGCATTAGGTGGTATTGGCTGGATTATAATGCTAATTGTGCTAAATGAATAATTTAAAAAAAACCACAGTAATCAACCCAAAGGTCCGTTTGGTAGAGCTCAACCAGTACTAAGCCCAATGGTGTGTGAAATTCACACGTCAGGGTATGGGGGCCAGTTCCTTTCCATGTGCCGTCTGTGGTATCCTAGGATGACTGAGTCCCCGAAAACTGGTACACAGCTTGGGTGAAGCTGAGGGTGCTCAGAGGGATCGCCCAGAACCGAACCCTCTGGTTAGTCGTAGGTACAATGAATGCAGGCCATGTCTGTAGGCAATGCTATAGGAAATGATTAAATGTAGCTACAGTACATACTAATAAAAGAAAGGAGTATAATTAGAATGTGCTTTGCTCTCCACGGTCTTTAACTTTTATTTTGAAAAAGCCATAAATGAATTGAAAGAAAAATTAAATGCAGGTATTCATGAATGAATTGAATCAATAAGCTTGATAAAATTTACAATATTGCTAGAGAAGAGTAAGAATCTGACAATGATGCTGACCTTCTTGAAAACAAATAATGAATGATAACTTCTTCCTAAAAGAAAGAGTGAAACAACAACTAAAGCAAAGTAATGATTCATAGAAGAAGAAAACATGTACATAAAACTAGAGTAACAAAAACTAGTAGAAGAACAAATGGAAGAGACTGCTGCCTACTGAAACTAAGTTGACTGAAACATGGAAATAAGTAATCAACTTCATGAAAATGTATATCAGTGCATGGGACTGAAGTCGATGGCTGGTAATAGCTGTTACTCATTATATTTATTATATGTAAAAATATGTTACATGTACCTACTTTCACTCACTGTAATTCTCTCTCCCTGTTTTACTACCACTAAAAATGCATATTTATACAGAGGTGATACAAAAAACAATTAATAACATAAGTTATGAATTCCATTTTCGAATCACTACAAATGTTGTCTAAAAATATAGGTAGGAATTTAAAATATTCGGAAACAGCTATAGCCATGAATAATGAAATAGATATGGAAGGAGGGGTTACAATGGGGAAAAGGTCAGACATGGACAATGCGATAATAGGTAGTTCTTAGTCAATGATGTCACAGTTCATCCTCTCTTCAATCATGTGACATAAGGATTTACTCATTATAACAGTAAGGCTCACTACTACACTCATCATTTTAATCCTTGCATGCTACTCATAAAATGCATAATCTCTAAACAACTTCTCTCTGTTTGCTATAATAATTGAGATATTGTTAAAACCATGCCCATTATAAAATAGTTTGACAATTTATGAAGAATAATTAAATTTATTAGAGAGGGTTGGACAGAAAAATAAACAGAAAAGAGAAGATTGAAAGAAATGGAAATATGGTGCAAAAGAAAATTGATGGAAATGAAATGAATGAAGCAAATCAGCAAAGAAGAATTCCTGAGAAGTAAAAGGGAAAAGGTCCTTTAACAATTAATTTTTTTTATTAATGGAGGTCTGCTGGTTAAGGTAGGTTTTTGATAGCTACAGATTCCAACCACTGCTACACTTCTAGATTCTACCCAATGACACTAAGCACCATAACACCCTACACTACATTAATCCATCCATCCAATTAATTATTCCTTTCCCCTTTACTTAATGTCCCTGTCATCAACTCCCTTCCCCCATGAAAGCTTCACTACCTAACAAAGTAGGTTCTTCTTTTAATCTCCTTAGTTCAAAGGTAATATTGTGAAAAAAACACTTTCTGGATAAGTGAACTTGAAGAGAATTTGATGGAAAAACTACGAAAAAGAATAAATAGTGTCAAAGCATATCTAGGGTATTAGGGTCACATGAAAATTTTACTTGAAAGAATCAAAAATGGAAAGAACTATGGAGGAAACTAATGATAAAATCAGGCAAATAAAGAGAGATGTAAATGCAATAAAGAAATAAAAAGGCTATCTGGAATGAGAATAGAGTCGAGAACTGTGACAAACCAAACTTTAGTCAGATTATGGATTTTCCATTTTTCATCAGAAAATTGATTACCTTGCATACTTGGCATGCTTATAATAAAAAAAGTATTGACCAAGCCAATTCGCCTATACAATGCTTTATTGACTAGTAAGCAACATAAGTTAATTCAGTGTACACCATTCATTTGTGTGGTTACTAGAACAATAAAGGCATATTTATTGTCAAAAACCTAAAATAGGGAAATCGGGCTGATACAATTAGATGTAAATTTATGACTATTTATATTTATGAAATAAGCGGTGGCATAATGTATTTGACTATTTACGGATACATACAATTTAAAAAAATAGTCTTTGCGATTCTTAGACCATGTAAGCGGCTCTAGTGGAAGACCTGCAAAGACTTCAACCATGTAATATTCCAGAAAAACACCAAATGCATCATCACCTAGGCCAATATAAGTACTGCATCATTTGTCAAACTTATTCAATTTGCATGTTTCAAACCTTTTCACCTCAATCATCTCAATCTCTCTTTCTCCCTCCCTAACTTAAGACCTTACAAATTCTCTTTAGTATATCTGAAAACGATTTGCAGACCACAAATTCAACTGTAAGACTCTCGAAAAATGAAACCAGCTTGTAACCAAGATAATCCTAAGACAATTAACTATGGATTTTAGTCTTTTTAATGATTAATAAATTGTGGGTTTATTTAAAAATTTAAAGTTTTAAAACGCAATTTTTTTATGGCTATCGTAATTTTTTTTTAAATTTGAAGATCTCGCTCTCAACAAAATCATTAATAATCAGCATCAATTTCCTCTGGCAAGCGCCAGGAATGTTATATTTCCCCGCAAATATAGGCAACCTTCGTAGTCATAGAGGCTTCGCTGATTGATTATTAGTTACCACTTTTGTCGCTAGATGGCGAGCACGTCTGCAAAGGACTTACAAATCGGAAAGGCATCAAATCTAAAATGCACACAAAGCAATTATTATCCTGCTATAAAACAGAAATATTATTTTTTGGGCATATTGTTTAAATAAGCTCCCTAGGGGAACTAGATACCCTAGCCAATGCCGCAAATTTACTGCATAAGAGATAATAAGTGTACTAATTTTTTCTCTGAGTTCCGCTAGGTTGTGCCTAAGAAATACTAATGGCACTATACGTTTTGATCAAATACTCCATTCCAAGTTCCATATAAATAATTAATTTTTAATTTAGGGAAAATAATGTTCACTCTTCAGGAATTTCAACAAGCTTGGATAGGATTAAAAAAAGTACTTAACGAGTTTATGGGCAGGCAGAAATGATTCTGGGCCCGATTTTGTTGAGATGGCGTTATTATTGACGAATCCCCGCATTCCCCAAATTGTTAGGCTCAGATTGTGACATTACTTTATTGGAACTCCTTTTTTTAATTTCATCACTGTTCAGTTCCCTGTTCATCGTTGGGGTGGCTACTGTGAGAGGTGCTTGGCGAATGACGTCATTCGCACGCTGGGAGAGGGTGGGTAGCAGGATTGGAATGAGGGTGGGGGAGGAGATGGGCTGACAGAAACTCGGTGACGGCATTAACCTACTGGAAATGCACCACGGTGAAAGGGGTTACGCCCACAGGACGGAGGGAGTAATGACGATGGGGGATTCTTAAAAAGCAACAAAAGCCGTGATGCCATGGAATAATTAATTACATCATCCCAGGGAGATGAACCACGGTCCTCCGTGTAGGTTGTTCTCCCGTCTAATCCACGTCGACTGTCGGCAAGAGTGCATTTTTCCGTGGCAGAGGACTTGATAAGGACATAGATATTAGGGAGAGAGAGAATATCGTGTGTCTGATAGTAATATTAATGAAATTAAAACCCTTGTCAGTGATATTTGATCAAATCCCTTTGACACTGAATATTAATAAAATTGGCAGTATTTGACACTGAGATTTGATGAAAACCGATCAGGTTTCAAACCAAGTGTCATGTGCGCCCTTGAAAATGAGTGCCAAAGAAATTTTCATGATATCTTATAAGTGTTTAGTTTCATCAATATGATTGATAAGCACAAGCTTATGTTACTGAATAATCCAGGGGGTAGTCTCGGGAGAGGGGAGAGAAGATTAGAAAGATACAAGTTACGCTTTTATTTGTCCATGAGTATGGGCAGCGCAGATTAAACATTTTATATACTTTTATTTTCGTAAGAGTTGGCCTACATATTTATTCCTATGCCTATTGCCAGTTTATGGTTTAGAATCGGAAAATTAGGCACGTAAGATGAAAACAGTTATTTTTGGAGAAACAGAATAACTATATGACTTAGTTATCAACGGAAGCAGTGATTTTAATGGAATAGAACAGTAGACTACGGTTTTGGAGAATTGTCCGATGGCTTTTTTGGTGATATTTCAAAAGATTTCCCTCCCTCCCCCACCGCGGACTCGTATCCGAACAGATCAATGGTGAGTTTTTTCAACGCCATGTTCCAATATCAATTTCGATAGTGCTTTGGTTATTTGATTGAATAATTGATTTTTCCACCCATTTTGTCTACCGGTAATCAGGGTAGGTATTTGATGAACCAAGGTACCTAACCCGCGTAGCACTTCTCTTAGCCCCAACCAACACGACATTAAACACCAAAACACCTTACACCGATTTGTAAATCTGAAATTCTCCATTGTTTAAATAATTTCAATAATAATGCTTAAACTATTTATAGATGCAATAATTTGATGGTTTTTGTCCATTGCGAAATACGATGAACCACTAACTTAGGAGATAAAAGTCTGGATTAATTTCTAACCCTGTTTTCATTCCCGCACACTTTCTGCCTCCATTGATTCTGCTCAACATGCCTAATATTTTCCTCCCTCTACCTCTCCTACCCAACATTCTCCCCTTTGTCACATTCTTCAGCATTACACTGCCACTCAGTATGCCCTGCATTCATCTTTTCTTGTATTTGAATTTCTCCTAAAAACCTTCCTTCCCTTACCACATATAGCATTTCTTACTTTGTTTCTCTTTCGGTCCAGTTTATTTTTAGCAATCTCCCGACGGTTATAAAACGACACATAGTCCGTTCCCGGGACGGGATTCGAAACCATGGTCTCCAGGATAGTCGACGATCTCTCGCCTCCAATCGGGATACCGAGATCGACAGCCGAATGGTAGAAATTGAATACTCCTTAATCAGAGGAAATTCACTAATACCCCTCTAGTAGATCATTAGGAAACTGAACACTAAACATATTGATGTGAGGAACATTACACGAGTCACCCCACGATCAAAATTTCGACAACACCAACCCGTGACAATAATACAGTCATAACTTGCACATGTTATTTGGGTCAAAATTCACGATTCATCTAATGCGAGGTGAATTATTCTTAGATAAGAAGCATTTACTCATCGCATCTTAAATTCCTATTTGCTTCATTTTTGCCACCTTCAAGTCGAAATATCAAAAGGATACGGCGTCTTGCGTAGCATGCAAATGACCCAAAATTATAATCAACTATCATTAATGCAAGTAGTTTTTAACGATTATTTAATATATGAGCTTAAAAGAGTGAGGGTGAAATATTTATGCATCAAGGTAAAATATTTGCTGAAGCTCGAGCCATTAAGACCGGTATACAGTCGGTGTGAAATTCTGCGTCTAAATTCGTATATATTCATTACTTATTCAGAATGAATAATTGAACGTACAGTTCGCATTGTTGGCACTGACGGTAAATTATTTCATTAATAGTTATTTGGAAATCTGAAATTCTCCATTGTTTAAATAATTTCAATATTAATGCTTAAACTATTTATAGATGCAATAATTTGGTGGTTTTTGTCCATTGCGAAATACGGTGAACCTCTAGCTTAGGAGATAAAAGTCTGGATTCAATCTGTAACCCTTTAAATTATGCTATACCTACGAGGTGCTGCCCAAAGTTGTCGAGAATTTGAATATTTCTCCCAGACCAGTAACAGTATGAATTTCTGCCGCTAGATGCCACTTGTTGTGCATTTCAGCTGACAGTCTGCTAAGCGGCACCTTCGGGAGTGAACGTGTTTATTAGTTTTTGAAGTTTTTGTTACACCGTGCTCTCTTCTGTCTGCGAATTCCGAAATGGCTTATGCAAAGAAGTTTACCTGAATTAAGTTTTTTTCAAGCTCAAGAAGAATTCTGCTGAAACCCAACGAACTCTAGAGAAGGTGCATTTGGTGAGCCAAACAAGAACATTTAAGTGTCTAAAGCGTTTCAAAGATGGCCGGGAGTTTGTGGAGGATGGCAAAAATTCGGGTGGACCGTCATCATGGACAGCAACTCCAGGAACGATCGCGAAAGTACGAGAAGCGGATGTACTGAACATGAGACGAATTGCGGCGAAGTTCCTTCCTCCTCTTTTGAACGATGACCAACGAGACCATCGGGTTGAAGTGAGGTGCAAGCAACAGTTTGGGGGCGAACTTTCTGTCATAAGAGTCATAAATGTCATAGGTGCACGGTTATGACCCTGTGCAGCGATCTTCAGAGTGGAAGGCGCTAATCTCTCCGCGGCCGAAAAAAGCCAATGCCAATGATTATTTTTGACATTCATTTTACAGCGAGGTTTTGAGAAGACTGAGCGAAAATATTAGGCGCCAACGGCCTGAGATGTGGAAGAAAGGAGACTGGTTGCTTCTCCTTGACAACGCGCCTACACACATCTCGCTCGTCGTGAGGGACTTCCTGAGAAAAAGCAACCCAGCCACTGTCCCCCACCCACCCCATTTGCCCGACCTACCCCCTTGCGGTTTCCACCTCTTCCCTAAAATGAAACTCCCGTTGAAAGAGCGCCGTTTCAACTCCACTTAAGAGATCCAAGCAACAGCTCTTGAACACGCTACAGCCAGCGAACTTTCAGCAGTGCTTCCAGCGATGGGAAAATCGCTGGAATCGTTGTATAGAAGCCAGGGGAGACTATTTTGGCGGTCATGGTGAAAATTTTAAGGAAGTTTTCTGATTCTTTTCGAGGACATTCTCGGAAAGTTTGGGTAGCAAATCGTAATAACCTCCTCTTCACTCCTACCTACTCTGAAAAGTTACAAAGATCCCAAGTACTTTATAATAGGAATAGTTCTCGTGTAGGTCAAAAACCCCTTATGCAATCTTCTAGAAGTAAAGGAGACGTTTTAAATGTGTATGGCTTTTATTTTCCAAAAGTAGAGAATACGTAGCTCGGAAAGCAGAACTGCCAATGGAAGCCGTGGAAAATCCTGAGAAAGAATGGCAATTTTATAACCTTGTAGAACATTTTCGGTTGCCCACTCGCGCTTACTCTTTATTCAAGGAATATAATGGAATATAAAGAGTTGAGAGATAGTGAACATCTTGAAAAAACAGAGAGAATGCTCTTTTTCACAAATAAAATAGGTTTATTGCGGCCAAAGTTTCGACATACTACATCATCATTAGGCAAATAAATTTTGAAGTTGTACATATAGTGTCCATTCTCTACAAAAGGCAAGGTTCATTTTTGAATTAGCATCATTTTATAGAAATGGATGATTTTTGGAACTTTTGTTTACCCTAACTCATCAAATTTTAATTGTTTAAAAAAAAATAATGTACCCTACATATTTATCAAGCCATGTTATTCTACTTATATATTTATTTGATCCATGTAGGTTTGGTGTTTCGCTTCGTGAGGTCCATAAATTATTTTCAAATTCATTAACCCCTATGCGTCCATTTTTAATGGTGACTTTCTAATGAACATGTTCTGGTAATTGTTTGAAGTAATATTCAATCCAAGTAGTATACGCATTAGTAAATTCTGACTTTTCTCAGTGCGGTGGAAGACACAGGGGCAAGTCGGAGGTAGACATTTTTTAATGAAAGGTGTTCTAAAAGCTTCTCTATACCATTCATAATGAGTAAAGATCATGAAGACAATCCGAACTAAAAGCGGCAGTGGACATTAAATCATGATGTTCACATTCAAATTGTCAGCTTTGAGAACTAAAATTTGAATGAGCGTAATTATTAAAACAGATCAAACCACAGTAATCTACATGGAGGTTATTTTTTGATAGGTGAGGATAGAGCTCACCTAATACCTACTAACAATAAGCCAATTGGCGTGTGGTATTCACACATTCATCGAAGTGGGGCCAGTTCCATTTTCTGTGACGCCTTAGATTTCTCAGAAAGACCTGGTACCTACTCGAAAAGGGAACTGAGTTGAAGCTGAGGGTGCCAAGAGACTTCAACCGTATTCGAGCCCTCCGGCCAGTAGCCCAGAGATCGGCCCACTTCGACAACCTCAACTCTCGTAATTGTGAAACAAACCGTAATTAGCCGTATTTCCGGTTAGGATAAAGAACCAATATATTTTCAGATTTAAAAAAGTCAATCCTTTTACAATCTATTCTGATAAAATGCATTGACCTGCTTTTGATGGAAACATTTTGGCAATGAAATACGCCTCGGGGAGCTCCACCGTGGGAGATTATTCTCATTTTCGTGAAATATTTTATTTTTGCCTTCTACTCTTTTATGCCAAACTTTTAAAGAAAATATTTTATATAATTAATGAAACATTCGTAGATTTATTACGCGTAGTACATTTCCTGGCTTTTGGCTAGGTTTTTCTCGATTAATTACGCCTGAGTCTAATCCTCTTTCGCTTGAGGCCATCGCGAAAAAAGCCCCTCATTAAGAATAAAAGCGGGGAAAAATAGGCTCATCAGAGCATCTTCACGCATTTTTCCCACGTCTTCCTAATGCGTCTAATCCCACCAAAAACCAAAGAAGAAACTTCCTATTCCACGATTTCCTGTCCGTAACACCAGGAAATAAGCTCCAACTGGCCTGTTATCAAGGTTACCTCAAACCGTCGTGAGCTCTTCATTAAATATATCCAATATCTTTATCTTTCCTTAACTTTCTTTCCTCCCTAAATTATTTAACAACGTCAAAGTTTTGGAAGCGCTCAAGTCAAACCGAAAGTTTGCAATAATAGAATAATCATCTAGGTCCACACGCATGCCAGTGGAGGACACCGAAACTGGTTAAATCAAAGGAATGGGACTTGGTCTTGGGTAAGGAATGGGTGAGGAATTTTAAGGATTGAACCAAGAGTGGTGAGCTTAAATTTGATTCAATTGCGTATAGTTCAGAGAAAATGGAATCCCTAATTAGCATTTGCATTTCGCTATTTAAATCTTATTCCGATTGGAAAATTTAAGTTTGGCCTAGCAAAACTGTTCACAATTGAGATGTGTAGTCACCTTTTTTGCGTGTTCTAAAATAATTTCAATTCACTATCAATAATTTTCTCCAAAGAACCCCAACCGTGATTTGAAAAGACTCTAGCGACTCTTTTCATTATATTTTAACGATTTCTACGCTGAATTGGTTCTCAACTGAGCAGAACGACAATTTAAAGAAAAAGCTTTTAATCACTTAAGAAGAGCATTTAAATCCTAAATTCCGCAAGACACCTGGATGGGGTATGGTATATGGACCACGGTCTTGGATTTAGACTAATGATACGGAAACGGACGATCATTTTCATACAACCAATTATACGCCCCGAAAAAGGCGTCTTTTTCGATGACATACGCCATTTTCCATTTTTGGTACATTTTACCCAGAGAAATACATATTAAAGATTTGCTTGACAGTGTTTAGTCCCTGCTTCTGAAACATATGATAAAATTGTGAAAAGTTATATCTTAACTAAGGACATAATTTTTTCTCTTTTTAATATTATGAAAACATCGAAACGGAATTTCGTCTGTCTAGGAGGGAACAGGAGGAGAACAAATGTCATATACTGACCATTATTTTGTATTTATATGAAGGTAAATTGAATAATAGTATGCTGCATAGGCATTTCCAAATATGCTGTTGTTACTATAAACTAATGAAATATTTTCAGACTTAAAATTTTAAATTGTTCCTGAAGGGGGAAAATATTATGCTAACCCATAATGAAGTGCTCTTAAGGTCTCATATACTAATTATTGTGTTTGATTTTTTAATAAATTTATTTATTCAATCGGGATTCTTAGATTTTTGTTCAAATGTTTTGTTATTGTTTAAATTCAAATTACACATGAATCACACACCAAATTCACATGTATCACACATGAAATGAATTGTGATTAAAAATTATACAAGTTTAAAACGATGAATTGACAAGAGCGTATTTACAAAAGAGACGAATTTTAAAAAAGGCGACGCCTTTTTTGTATTCAACGTTCGCTCGTTTCCAGTCCCACATCCCTAGTTGGGAGCTCCAGCTATGGAAAAGGCGAGGAAGAAGACTTCAGGGGAGGAAGGTGAAGGGTGTGCTAGGGATGTAGGGATAGAAGTATGTATGTCGGGGGCTGATCAAGAAATTTAGATTTGTAGAAGATGAAGCTCGCCAGGAATCGCGCTACACAAGTCAGAGTGTGTGATGGAGAATTAGCATGGGAAATGATACCCTAAGAAGTATGATAGGGTGGTCCATTATCGCCAGGGTTTCTTTTTACCTTAATAACAAGAAAATTGTAAGAGAGGCACGGAAAGAATGACTTAGGTCGGGAGCTAATGAAGTCATTTATATTTGCAGTTGATTAAAATTTAGTTAGTCAGTCGAACAAGGTCAATGCTGAGCGCATTAGATCAATGTGAGATCCTGGGTTGAGTAAAAGACTAGCATAGACGAAGATTGCCCAGATGTAAAAGATAGATGTGTGTGATGTAGGTAGAAAATGTGTGATTCCCAAATAGAAGAGCATACATTGGAGAAATGGAACACTATAACGTTTTGGAAAAAGAACTATTTACTAATTGTTAGAACACAATATTTGAAATCGCGGATGCAAGTAAATTAAAGTGATCGTAGGCGTAGATAATTATTTATAGAATCGTGACACGAAGACAAAAAACCAACTAAATATCATCACACAAATTTTTTAATGAAAAGTCTACCGATTTCGACGTTTTGTTAAAAACATTGTGTGGGAAAATTACGAGGTTGGTTTTCTTTTTTCTCTAAGTAAGAATAAAAAAACGACAAGTGAGAATACAACGCAGAAGTTGTATGGATAGAAACTCTTACTTCTGAGAAAAGAGGATGAAGGTAAATTGGGAGATTTTGAGATGCAGGCAAGGAGAAGGTGCAGAAAATAACCGGTAGAAAGAGGAAGGGATACTGAGGGGTGCTATAGATGGCAGGGAAAGGGATGAAGCTTTTTAAAAGACATTTTTAAGAAAGCAGAAAGAGTGCATTGATGAGGTATCGATAGATATTGGGGTGCGACAGAAGGGATGAAGTTAGACGGGAGGGGAGAAATGGAAGAAAAGTCAAGCATTTGGTTGGGCTTGGGCAAATAGCGGTTATTTTGTTCAGAAGCGCTTTTGAAATTCGTGATGGTATGTGCTTGTTTTCAGGGATCCTTCAATATATATACGATCGGTAGGCCACCTATAAAAACAGTACAGAAAACTACCGTCTACTACAAAAAGGTCCATAAGTCCCTAAAAAGGATTTGTATGCTAAAATCGTTCTGAATAAAATAAAAATAATACCTTTCAGGGCAAGCAGGGTCAAGGATTAAGATAAGGCCACGGTTAAATAAGAAAAGAAACTGAATGTTTTTCACTAACTTCGGAGCTTTACAATTTTCATTTATTTATCTATTTTACTATTTCCATGCCATAAAAGTATTAAGAGAATAGCAATGGTTTTGTTAATGAAATTTGTCATCTTAACTAATTGAATTTCGTCTTCTTCTGATAATCACAGGTCAATCGGACTGAATGAAGAGAGTAGCTATGCAGGTCCTTGGAAAAAAGTTTTGTTTGGTGATGGTAAGGTATCTTGTGTCGATGATGGTACTGGTATATTGTAGTCCATCGATTCAAAGACAATATACACTCACCTCTCATTTAATTTCTAATATTTCTTAGCTTAGGATAGCATACATTAATTAAAACAGCTGAGAGGAGACAGAATTTGAACGAATAGCCCTGCATTTCTATGGCACTCATTTAATACACCGACTTGGTCCCAACCACCCCGGGGAAATAGGTCCCTACCTGGGAAAATTTCTGGCTACTCCACTGGTCGATCAAAAATGGAGGTGAAAGTGACCACTATGTCTTTTACGTGTCTCGAGTTACTTCAATCGACTCCGCATATTTGCATTCAATGCTTCTTGTATTATTTACTTCATACCAAAAGGTTCATTACTGAGCATTTGTGTCAATAATTAATTGTAATCCTCAACCTTTGTGTGACTTCGAAATTTTATCTAAAACGCGAGAGAGTTTCCAGAAATGCACCGTAATCATTATTTGCCTTTCTATTACTTAACTGCCATCAAATAACCTGATAAACCGAATCTTTTAAGTACATCTTCTGAGGGAAACGTAACTACGGAATGGGAATAGAAATTACATTCACGTGGATCAAATTTCATCATTCCACTTCAGTTACTTTTTGAAAACATCCTTCGCTTTTGTATGGTTCGAACAAGATTAAACTACCTTCAGTTTACAGTCCCGATTGTGAATTGCAAACTTTCCTGGGTGTTCCTCTCCTAATCACACACCAACTTGGAACGACTTAGCAGTTCGGGTGCCCTTGAGGCATTGTAACTTCGGTATGCGGATAGCGTAAACAGGAATTTCACGGGAACTCCTCGAGGCGGCGGAGATAAATGCTCTCGCGAGCGTATAGGGTGCGAAGGTGTTTTCGCATTGCGGAGGATGTTTCCCCAACTTATGACCTTCTCTAGGACTTTACATCCGAGGGCGCCAACAAGAAGAATTGAGCAGGTGATACGAGAGCGCTAGCGTTTTCCCTGAAAGTTGATTTAAGAATGAGACGTCGAATTAAGTCGGATAAAATTATAGAGGTTCTTTCACGGCAGAATAATCATAAAAGTTTCGTACCCATCATGAAAGAGATGTAAAATATGGGGTGTGTCCGTTAGCAACTGTTATTCGCAAGAGTTTCTCTCAAATTTTCTTTGCGTCAAAAACCAACTCCAGCGTAAAAATATAATAAACGTAAGTTTACATAAAAAATTTTATGAGTAATCGATAAAAAAAACCCCGCAGTAATCAACCCGAAGATTGGTTTGATAGGTGAGGTGAAAGTAGAGCTCATCCAATTCTAAGTCCAACGGCGTGTGAAATTCACACATCAGGGCAGGGGGGCCAGTTCATTTTCCTCTGCAGTCTGCGGTTTTCCAGGAAAATCTGGTAACCGAAAAATCACACAGCTTGGATGAAGTTGAGGTTGTCCTGATGCGATTCCCGGAATTAAACCCAGGCCACCCGGTTAGAAGCCCAGCGCTCTGCCCACTGAACAACCTGAAACGCCACAGTATTTATATTCTTACTTTTAAATTAACGGTAAAACATCTCATAAATGCGTTCCATTGTGCAATCATTTCATACGATTAACTTTAAATGTCGTACGAATTTCTAGGTGCTAAACTTAAAATTTCCCCGGCCGACTCTCACGTGCTGAATTGATGTAATTGCCGAGACTGACCGGGCTCGTGGACCGTAACTTGTGTGCAAAGTTCCTAAAGCGCTGACATTCATATGCGAAAAATTCACAGTGTAACGTGCAAAATAAATCGCCTGAACGGGGACACGACCCGGATCCCTCGATTTCCGGCTGAGTGCTTTAGCCAGTCAAGCTACCCAGGCGCCCCCTTAAACTGTGAATTTTGCTGAACTTTTGGTGAACTTACGCTTTTGATGAGATTACGCTTTTGGCCAACTTGCGCTTTTGATGAACTTACGCTTTTGGTGAACTTACGCTCTTTTGATGAACTTACGCTTTTTTGGTGAACTTACGCTGTGAACAGCGGGTGATCCGCTAAAAGTTAATCAGAGAATCTTCGCTGACATTCATGTTCAAAGAAATTTCAGTTATGGCTTGATTCATCCAATCAGTAAGTTTCCCTGGGGGATGGAATGAAGTAATGGTTTCTATTCATTATTCGGAAGCGACTTTGCGGACATGGAAGTAAACTTGACTAGGGGTCTCTCTGTGGCTGTGAGCTGGATTTAGGATAGGGGTGGTAAGTTAGCAAAGGGCCCTTAAATATCTACCATCCCCACTCACTCCCGCTCAGAGTTGGGCAGGTTTATCAGTTCAGTGGTCATTGAATGGTGGGTAGCCAAAGGTCTGCGGTTCAAAAGTTGGAATACGATTATATGTATCACATGATACGCACTATCTGTACAAAGTGGGGCGAATGTGCAGTGTGTGTTGAATGGTTCTAAACCTGTCCTTTGAGGAAAGAGGATTAGCCGAGATTGGAGGTTTTTTCAGATGCGTTTTGAAGAAGAATGGAAAAAAATAAGCTGTTTCAAGAAGACGTAGGATGGGTAGATATGGTGGGGGCGGATAGTGATTTGGAGGGAGGAATTAGAAGATGGCAAAGATGAAGGTTGGAATTTTAGGAAAGGAATTAAGAGCATTAATGTAGGAGAAAAAATACAGGAATGCGGGTGAAAAAGAGTTTTATCAGGTAACAATCTGGCATCACTCCATGAAATTGTTTTCCTACAAAACAAGTAATAGTATATGAGTACTAACTTATCCAATCTCTTATGATGACGCCAAATTAAAGCAATACTAACGTCTTTTTAAAGACGAATTTAGAAGAAAATTAATGGCAAAAATGTATGAACAAATAAATAATTTCAGGATCTCATTGGTAGCACAGATTTAAGAAACGAAGATAACAGTGGGAAATATTGGGCCCGCTTCTCATAAAGCTAAAATTCAGTTTATAACTCCTTTTAATATTTGCATCAAAAGTCGTCCTTATGACAAAAAAATTGTTCGAAAACTTATTATGAGAACCATTCACAGAATATGTGTTTTGTAATGGTTAACATTAAATTTATGATTGTTTCAAGGCAACCTGAAAATTTTACATATATCTCGTAGATACGCGATCCTAATATTGAAATTTTCAGGCAGAGGTGCCTTAAAATAGCAAAGCGTGACGTTACATATGCAAGAGTAAAATCCATAGCTGGAACAAGATAACTAACTAATAGACTGCTTTTATTATTCGTATTATTACCAGTAGTAAACTCACGAGATGTAAGTTTTTGATGAACCCAGAAAAAATATGACACACTGTCGTTGTTCTCTTGGGAATATTACTACAGTGCCCTGATTAACATTGCACTAAATACACCTAATCACTTCCATTTCAATATACGACTTATCTGGCCCATTTAATTTCTACCTCCCTCCACGCCATCCAAAAAATCTTTTCTTTTTTTTTCTGTAGTTCGGTTTCCCAACATTTTACCCTATTTTTACAGAATTCATGAGGTGTAGTGGTCCAGTGGGTAGAGCGCTGGGATATTGACCGGAGGGCCCGGTTTCGATTCCGGGTGACTCCTCTGGGCACCCAAGCTGTGTGATTTTTCGGCTACCAGGTCATCATGGAAAATTACAGGCGGCTCAGGGAAACCCCCCCTACTCTGACATGTGAATTTCACACGCCCTCGCCTATCAAACCGACCTTCGGGTTGATTACTCTGGTTTATTTACAACCTTCAACATACCATTGCTTCTCAAAATCTCCTCCAACCAATTTTCCTACCTTCTTCGAATTTACCCCAGCAGCCTTTCCTCTTCTCCTACCATACTGCTTCTTAGTTCATTTCCCTCAGTGCGTTTTCTATTTCATTTTATCCATTACCCTCCATACCTACTCTCTACACAGTACCCAATTCAAATATCTCATCATTCCTGCATTGGCCCATCGAGGGGGAAATTTCTCCGCTGAGCTGTCACCATTAGACTCCATCCTCCCCCCTTCGATGTCCTTCCTGCTGCCCACTTCCTCCCTGCCCTCTTCCTCTTTCCTTAATCCCTTCGCAGTCAGAGGCGATACCACCCGAGACTACTGTCTCTGCTTTTTCCTTCGTCTACAGTATTCGTAACTCTATTCGAATTCTGTGCTCATTATCACTTTATCCCTCAGGCTGTCCCACTCGGTAATACTCTCAAATATATGATTTATGCAAAAACTATGCATAAAATTGCGGAGAGAAATAATAA
>LYUA01000062.1:213361-223609 GCA_002093875.1 Calopteryx splendens | reverse complement strand
ATTAAATGTGATTTTTACTGTTTATTTTGTAAGCGTTGCTGTGTTGGTTGTCTTGTGGAGATTGTATGTCATTATTAAATGTTATTGTATTTATGGGGATTTTGTAAGCGTGGCGATGTGTGAGAGTCTTTGAATAAACGTCAACCGGACACCATCGTGTGGTGTTGATGCTTACAGAGGTGAGTGAAGCGGATGAAGCATTAAGGTCGGAGATGATGTTTAGGGATTCAGTATGAAGTGGCCAGAAAGAAAAATATCTTCGATATATCTGATCCACTACAGGGGTGTCAGCAGATAGTTGTTGGAGAGGAATTATTTTATGCGAGACCAAGATAGAAAATGGCATATATCGAGCTAACCTCCAATGGCAAAGCCATTGATCTGTAGATAGGCTTTGTCAGTAAAAAAGATGGAATTATGGGTGAGGATTAATTAGAAAGCTTTAGAAGAAATTCAGTTCTGGAGATGTGTGGGGTAGGGCGTTGGGAGAGGTAGCAGCGGAAGGAAGAGAGACCTTCTGGGTAGGGAATGGAGGCATGAAGTGATGTAAGGTCAATCGATATAATTACGTAAATGGCATGCAGGAAATATGTATTTCTGTTTTGACGTTTTTCCTTGGGAGGTACTCTGCCATCTCAATCTGGTTCCACTCACTAAAATTCATTTACTAATCCAAATAAATTACATTGGTCCATGCAACCTCTGCAACATATTTCGGTGATTTTCAGTTGGTACATGCAGGTATGTCTCCGTAATTAAGTAATAATGTAATAGAGAAATATTAATTTTTATTGAGATATGTGCTCGTTCTCAAGGAATAGTTTTCGTGAAATGGGTAATGGCCATTCCTTAACTATTGTTTTTGCATCGTCTCTTACCCAGGGACCGAGCAAAAATATTTATTCATAGTTTTCCTTCGGTATCTTTTAATAAAAATTCATCCTTGCATCCCGAACGAGGGAATCCGGTGCTTCATTACCCGTAGTTTCCTTGTAGTCAAGTGCCAAAAATTAAACGACAGGAAGACGGAAATTACAACAGGTGACTTGCATGAGCAAAGAAAAAAAACTAAAGATTAAAGTTAGGGTTTTTATCCGACAAACGCTTCTCTTAGTGTATTTTCATTAGACAGTTATTCGCCGTCCTAGAGAAAACAGTTTACATGAGTCCAATAAAAACGTTTCTTTGCTTTTGTACATTATTACCGTATTGGTTGCAACGTTCCCATTAGAATATGGGCTAGTAGCAGTAGTCTACCGAATAAGACAGGTTTTTAATAGCCTCATGGGCTAATAACTGCCACAATTATAAGTCCCACTTAACACGACAATGAATACATTTAAACCCCCATGGGTATTACAGAAAAATATTTTTTTAAGCCCAGCATGCCAACCCTCTTTTCTTCATTACGCTCAAATGCATGTTCATGTCTACCCTCTCTACCTCGGTCAATCAGTATTCTATCACAGGCCTCATTGTCGTCTCAGTATCTTCTGAATTGACTTTCCTGCCCCCGTCACTGAGGATAAGCGTAGGTTAGAAACATTCGAGATGCAGGTTTGGAGGAGGATGGAAAAAATAATAAAATGGATGAGGAGTAAAACGGAGTAAAGCTAGGCACGGCAAAAGGAAAAGGGGAAGAGGGAAGGTTGCGGGGAGAAATTCGAAGAGCACGGGCGAAGAATGAGGAACCAGAGGGTCATACAAATTGGGGATAACTTCCGGTCGAAGACGCCCAGTCGCTCTCTCGCAGCTTTTAACCCGGCTCGAAACATCCATTACGAAATTAGTCGGAGGAAGAATTTCTGTACGGAGGCGCAAGAAATGCTACTCCCTGAATGTTACTCCCTGAATGCTGGTCCCTGTTCCATCAAATCCTCATAGTTCTGTCAGATCCACTGATGCTATTAAAATATCGTGGATTTTTCGACATTTTTGACCCGAGAGGAAATTTAAAAATTATCATAGAATAAAAACTTTCGCAGGTCTTCTCCTTAATCATGCTCGATATATGTTTTCTGATGCCATGTGCTATTCATTTTTTTAACTTACTCCTTGTACGAGGAGCTTCTTCATGATAAATGAGTTGAGATGTGGGAGGATGCTTGTAACTTGATCTGCTGAAGATATTAATTTTAAATGTGGTGAAAAATCTGATTGCAAAAATTAAAAACACCAGTCCAATACCAGGAACATGAAAACGACTCAACGATGTTTAATTAATTCTTAGTATTTCATTAGCTATTTTTATTTTGTTTTATTACCTTAATTGGTATCCCCAATCAATTGGAATATTTGAATTACTTTTTGCATGGGATTACTGCACTTACTTGCGGTGCAGTAAGGACAGAATAAGACGGCACTCTCCACTCGCTTATAGCGATGACTCGTGCTAGTTAAAATGAAATCATTAAGCCGCTAGCAAGCATATATTTTAGATCAATATTTTGTATTGCGATTGTAGCCCTTACTACAACACTTGCTCTTGGAACTCCCACGGGATCGTTTTATCAGGCGACGGTAATAGTTATTTTGTGACAGCCAAAATGTTGCATATTTTCCTTCCTTTTCCAAATGAAATTTACAACAAAAAGAAGGATTAGACGTTAAAATAGTGAGGACGAAAATTATAACAATCAGTACATAAGTGTTATGAATTTTGAGAAAATGAAGTAAGGTATCGTATGTAGACATGTAAATCTAAAAGGGTAGCCTTAAGTTTGGCAAATTCTTTATAACTATTATAATTATAGTAGCGTTATGGTCGATGGGAATGTTTTCATATTCAAAGGACATTGGTACAGTTTTATCGTCTCGTTAAAACCAATCGTTAGTTAATTTGGATGTTTATCGACAGATCCAATTTTATAATCAATTCAGACTGCTCCTTAGTAACCATAAACATGTCAACAGTATCAACTTCGTCTTCAAGTTAACCCGCACTTAAAGCTTAACTATTGATTATAAAACTGTTTATTTGCTTTAACCGGAGGTTAAAGTTAACCATTAGTTTAATGAGAGATTATAATACCGGGCCTTGGTGAATAAAACTCAGGAAGTTGAGAGTTAACGTGGAAAAATGTATTTCATTGAATATGCTTTGCCTGCACTTGGCCTTAATGACCAGCAATCACTTACTTCTAACCACATAATCAGACGAAAAATCGCTTAATATATAATATAAATATCGCTTAATATAAATAGCCTCTGTGTGCTGTGTTAAAGTTTAGCTATTTGTGACTTCTATTGGATAATGGTATCAAGGAAAAATAAATAAAAAGAAAAAAATTGATGTGTGTAATGGGAGAGTGTGCTGTAGTCCATTGGGCAGAGCGCTGGGCTATTGACCGGAGGGCCCGGCTTCGACTCTGAATGATGCCTAAGGGCTCCCTCAGCTTCACTCAACCTGTGTGATTTATTTCTGGCGTCTTATCTTCTTGGGGAACCGCAGGCGCCATTAGGAAAGGAATTGGACCCCCCTAATGCATGCATATGTATCGCATTTTCCTCCATCGTCTTCTTTGTGCATGAGCAACAATAAATGATTCAACGCTGGGTGGTGAAAAAAAATATTCCTTTATCTCCAGAATCGGCACAAATGGGGGCCCTTTTTTTCACAAATCGTCCAATCCTCCAACGAAGCGACGTTTTCGGAAATAAATTGAGGGAATCGATGAAAATGAATAATTTCCGACGGAAACAGATGAAACAAACGACTGTTCGAAAGATAGAAAAAAAGAAACGGATCCCTGAAACGTGATATCCCTCTGGCGCGCCTGATGGGGGAAAGATATCGCTTTGGGTTGTGAAGAACAATAATATAAAGGAAGGAAATAAAAATCCAGTCGCTCCTACCATTATCGTCTGTCGGATTAACGGAGCTTTTGGAGGGTTGAGAGGGATGAAAAGGGAAGCACTGAAGACATCAATCAAGGACCCGAGACAACTCGGGGTGGGGAAGACCTTAACGAGGATGCATTTAGATCCTGGAAAAAAAATTCTTTTCCCCTCCTCTTTGAGGGAAGACAATGATGTAAATGATTAAAGGAAGAAGTAATCATTCTTAGATTCTCGAAGAAACGAGGAAATTGCTCATGTAACTAACACTGGCGTAACCAGGCAACGACTTTCAGGGAGTTGGGGTTTCATCCAGGTTATTCTGTAAGACACTAGCCTTTCAAGAGTGTACTGTACAATTGATTGAATGAAGTAAGCGCTTTTTATGACATGTACCGTCCCGATTTACCTTATTTCTTGTCCTAAATTGATATCAAAATCTGAGTTATTAAAAACATAATTTTTTGGCTATGAGGGGAGATTTAACACCAAAATACCTCTAGATACGCGATTGTAGCCGAGGGCCTCGCAAATTTTTCTTTCACGAAAAGGTGAGAATGGAAGTTGCCGTTCCCGAAATGCTGTGCCTTATTCCTTCACTATATATATATATATATAGACATGCCGTCTTCAGCCGCTTGTTAATCTATTGAGGGAGGGTGAAGAAAAGAAAAAAATACTCTCACATATTGGTTGCCTTAATGATGGTCCAGAAGTGAATAGTAGAAAGTAGTCAGGGTCCGAGATAGCAGAAAAATATTTTTGACAAAAAAATTGAAAACAATTGGATCAAGTAAACCAAAAAAGACATCAAAACTCCAAATAACCTCAGAAGACATCCTAAAGCGTTCGTCACTTAGGAAAAAGTTATGCACCTTTAAGTTTCCCATGAAAACCCCAGGAAAATAGTGATGGTAGAAACGGTCAAAAAGAGCTTAGTCCATAATGGCTCATAAAAAAAAGAATGTAAAAAGATGACAACGCATTTGACCCTTGAAGAGGCTACCCATCATGCCTCAACCGGCCCCTGGGTATACCCCTTGATGATCGCTTGCTATGTTTATCCTTTGTGTGGAATATTATCTTTAAGCTTTATTTGGTACCTGAACAAATGGAATGCGGTCGATAATTGTTTTAATTCAATGCCTGGAGAAAATTTAAGTAGAGCCTCCCGAATTGTTAAATATTACACACAAACACATGCATACCCTTCATGGCGTTTCCCTAGGAAAATTGAAAAAAAGCCTTATGTTTTTGCAGGAATCATATTCCCGTTACTATTTTTTTTCCAAACTACTCAATCATTGCATGCGTACCTTTTCCCCATCCACATTCATAGATGGTTTCTTATACATCTCTGGTCTTGAGAGCCTCTTCGACAACATTCAGCCATAATTTTATCGGTTTTCCGCTTCCTTTCAACTCATTCGCCCGGCTCTCATATATTCCCTACAATTATTTCGATGAAGTTTATACATTAACTAAAAGAAATTCTGACCTGGTTTTCAATAATCATAGAAAGGATGTGACGCTAGGTTGGAATAGTTGTTGAAAAAAGTGGTTAGACAGACGTCTGGAACACAATCAATCATTCGTAACTCAGGAATATTATATGTCGATCTGAAATTACCCAGATTTTTGCGAAAACAAGATTTAGGGACTTTTCCGGTGTAAAATACGTGATTCCCACCGCCTCTTGTAGAAAACGTTCCCTTCTATTGGCACTACCACCCTATGTCAAGCACCACTCGGTGGCTTGAGGCATATGTATAAATAAACATATTATGGCGGAACATGGGTGGGTTTACGGTGGGCTTTTAATGGTGCGTCGACAACTATGGACATTCAGCACCACGCAAAATCCAAATATAAATTATTTCCAGTTTTAAAATAGAGTTACATAAGCACTTAGAGCATTAATTGTGAAGCCTTACAATTATATATAGAAATAGAACATTTTTTTAATTTGGCTATTGTGTACTCCATTATAAAAACCATATGAGACACCAAAACGCAGAATGTTCCAAAGGTATTAACGCGGTTAAGTGTCTTATTGTTATCGAGTATTCCGAATACACCCTTTGGTATCGCACAATTGAAATCTACAAAGAAAATAACTCAGAGCTGTGCATTTGTAGGATACTTATGAATTATTATTATTGAATTATTACTGAATATGAATTCATATTAATTGAATGAGGCGTACGGCCGTTCACGTCCTCTTGAGCGGAGTAAATGAAGAGGATTTGAGAGACTCAAGATTAAAAATTAAACATGAACTCTGAAGGTATGCTCTCTATATTTTGTTTATTGAAATAAATTCATGATCACGTAAAATAGAATCCTTGAGATTATATTCCATGCCGCAAAGTAATGAAATTTCGACTCATTTTCTTAATTTTGGAATGAGTTGAGTTTTCAAGAATTTAATGAAGTAACCTTGATGCGGTTGCAGTCATGGAGTGAGAGAGAATCGGCCGCACCAGAGGAGAAGTCAACAAATATTTCGGTTGATATTTACTCACAGTCATATATTCGGGCTTGAAATTCTCTATTGTAATTCAAGGTTGCAATAAATAGTTGCATTGCTTACTAAACCCCATCGGTTCATGAACAAAATTAATAACTTTGTTGTCTTTGTTTTTGGATCCAACAGTCCATCAGTCCATGTATCCATCAGTCCATGTACCTTGCAATTCAATTAGATAAACATGCTCTGTTTTTTAAACACAACAAGTACACTACGGGAATAAAAATTATGAATGTAGATCATTTTAATGCTGAGAAATTAAGAGGGGGATGATTACCCCTAATTAACCTTCCTTAAATTCGCCATAAATGTGACTGAATAATTATTTTTGTGTAGTTTATGTAATAAATTTACCTTTTTATAAACCAAGCGTGTCTAGGAGAGAATCCCGGTGAGAAAATATAGATAATTTACACAAAATAGGACATACAAAAAAATAAGGCCATTTCTATATTTATAAGAATTTCAGTCAACATATCACTTCTATATAGTTCGAGAAAACACCAAATAATTCCATCAAAGTCTTCACTATTTTTTGCATTATTTTTCACTGCAATCATAATAATAATTAAAAGATAAAACAGTTACACCATAATATTTTATATCCAATTCCACGGCAT
Organism: Calopteryx splendens; assembly: GCA_002093875.1. NCBI lineage: Eukaryota > Metazoa > Arthropoda > Insecta > Odonata > Calopterygidae > Calopteryx > Calopteryx splendens. The sequence goes on along the minus strand of LYUA01000062.1, from coordinate 216,622 downwards.
AGGTTTAAACCAATTTTGTCGTGATCAAGTGACGAAATTTGTCAGGTCATCAGGTGATATCAGGGATATATTGGGTGAAAACAATTGTGAAAACCTGTCGTCTAAGGGTAAATAAAGTTTCTTGGTGGACCTTACTGCCTAATTATTATTCTTAGGCATAGAAATGCTCCACACAATCAAGTCGGTCACAGTGTCTTTTGTGGTTATGGGAGATGTGCGAGGCATAAAGTCACGAATTGATTGTTTTACAAATTCCCTGATGCATCAAGAAAATATGCACGATACGGTATCGACACGTATCCTACCCTCCCACCACAAAATGAATACAGTATTATGCGTCAAAAAACTCGTTGGAATCAGTCCATTCACCTTGCACTTCGACAGGTATTAACATCGAGCAACGTGTGATCTTTAAATTTCTCGTCAAACTTGTAAAATCCACCACGAAAATATATCAGTCTCTGAAGAGAGTTTGCGGTGAACTATGCTCACTACTTAGCGACTTCCCATTCTTATGTGCTACTTAGCTCATTCTTATGTTTTTGAGTGGTTCAAACATTTTAAGGGGCAAGGGAAGATTTCAGAGACGATCCACGCCCTGACCATCCTCGCGCATCGAAAACTATTTGCAAAAGAGAAAAGCTTGATATTTGTCCGAAAATGTTGTCGCCTGAGAATTCGAGGTATTTCTGAAATTGCTAAAATCGATAAAGATCGACCTTACGCGTCGATTTTGCATAAAAAAATGTGTGCCAAGGTGGCGCCTAAATTCCTCACTCCTGAGCGAAAGGAAATTCGATTGAAGATTATTAATATTGAATCCCTTGAATAGATCAAAAATGAGCCAAACTAATTACATGGTATAATGTCTTGTGTTAAAAAAATCAGAATTTTCCTGAGTTATCCTTAAAATTAGCACCGATCCATTTACTGGAAGAGTCTTGGTTTGACAAGAACCAAAAAAGGACGGATGAACAATCCCGAAATCGAAGACATGGTAATTTTTTTTTTCGAGATCAGAAGGGATTGTTCACACCAATTGGCTGTCAACCAGGCCTTCGAAAACCTCTCGCAAACGTCTGAGAAGATGAAGAGCGACAATGCGGAATAATAACTCATGGATCAAGACGACGCGCTGTCTGCAGAGCAGGTTTGGACGAGATCCTCTTGTTAGAACGCCCACCACGTTCACCGACCCCGTGTGACCACTTTCTATTCTTCGAGGTCAAATCATCCATAAAAGATTTTTATTTAGAGTCCGTAGATGCAGTGAAAGCAAAAGCGACGGAGGTCGTGAGCACGCTGACGGGTAAAGGTAACACGCAGCACTGCTACCGGCGGCGGTGGAATATTCGCATGGAGTGGTGTATGGAATGGGGAGAAGAGTGTATTGAAGGGGATAAAATATTCACTGTACAAGTTTTTCGATTAAAATTTTAAGAGAATTATCACGGTTTTTTTATGGCCAGACCTCGCTCACGTCACATTGATCTGGACCCGTAAGGCATGCTGCTAGGGGAGTGGGCGTGTTAATTACTGACCCGGTCGTGTCCAAGTGAAGCATCGTAATTCTGTGTACACTCATTCCTCCTGCATGCGTTAACCTCTCATGACACTTCATGGACCAATTCCGAATAACGTCAAAATCCGGAGCTTAATGCTTGTTAGGTAGGGAAGAGAACAGAAACCCGGGAAGCAAATTCCAGCAAACTTCGTTTCGGCTTCGTCGAGGAAGACTTGGTGGAGCATATTCTCTGGATTTAGTAAATGATGGCTTCGCTGGAGCGTCAGGCTCCACAGTGGATTAAGAAATAATCCCACAAATACGCATAGCATGCATATACGTACGTGAATAATAAAACCCTATACGTCAGGGGTTGGTACACAGGGAAATATAACTAATAACCGCTGATTCGGTACTGTTAAAAATACATAAAAGATCGTTAATTTTTCAAATGTTGTTGATAGTGTATAACAGGATGGAACAACATATTGGGGTGAGAAGGCTGCAAAGATCATGCACCGAAGGTCACTGAAAGTGGTATCTATGGATGAAGTATTTATTTAAATTAATTGTTTTCATGGCACAAAAATTTTGAAAGGCACTGATACCTAGGAAAAGAAAGATAAATACCTATACCTATATATATATATATATATATAATTAAATATATAGTCCTATCAGGCGTTGACACTAACTTGCAATGGGTTTTGTGTAACATTCCCCATCGCCCCTCCTTGACCTCTGACGCTCCCCTAACGGTGTGGGAGGAAGGAAACGAGCCCCCGCGGGTCCTTTTCCTAACCTCCGTTCACCCAATCCCCTCACTTTCAACGCCCCATCTCACCCACGCACCGAGTTATTAAGGAAGCGCGTTGGCTCAAAGCTCTCGCCCGTTGAGGAATCCGAGAGGAGGGAAACGAAGTGGGAGATGAAGTCGGGGAAGATGACGGGAGATCAAGGGAGCCGTAATGCCACCTCCGGAGGGGAGGAGGATAATCGCACGACAAAAGGAGTGGCACTGGCGGGAATAAAAATCCCGGGGAAGGCATTTTAAAAAAAATAAATATTTTCCTCTCCAATTCCTCTCCAGCCTTCTCTCTCTCTCCCCCTCTCTCTCTCACTCTCTTCCCCTCTCCCCCCCTCTCTCTCTTCACCTCTCTCGCACAGAAATTGGACACTTTAAAATAACCGATTGACTCGGGTGTCACCTCGTAGAACGATTTGACGTTCGTGACGACGAATAAAACTAAAGTCGATACAATTCCAAGTAATGCGTTAACTTTAAAAAATCGATTTAATTACGCTGAAATCGATTGGTGAAAATTTAAGTATCGCCTGGATTTGAAATTTTAAATTCTTTAAAATCTATTCTTCGTCATGAGCCCGTGAACTCTATTGGTAAGGCTAACTTTTGCGACAAGGACAGGGCGACGGGAAGGATTTTTAACTGATGTGCGATGAAAATGTACAGCATTGCATTCAAATCGTAACGCATTGTATTCTTCGCATTTTTTCCTAAGTCCTATTGATTTAATGACATCTTCGACGCCCGTTGGTTTAACTTATCTAACACTAGCCTCCTCCGCAATACACGACCACATAAAAAAAATTACAGTAATCAACCCGAAGGCCGGTTTGGTAGGTGAAGATATACCTTCACCTACTAAACCGACCTTCGGGTCTATAGAGCTCTACAGAGCTAAAAAAAAAATATACAGGATACCCCGTACGCCACCGCTAGGGCATGTGTCGGGGGG
>LYUA01000061.1:660300-670517 GCA_002093875.1 Calopteryx splendens | reverse complement strand
CGAAGGGAATAAAAAAGGACCAGGAAATAAAAAACGCCGGAAGGAAAACATTTCCTCTTGAGTAACACGAGCAATTTAGTGATAACGTCAATAACTAAGGCTTTTGCCTGAGTAATACGGTGTCACTTCCTGGAAATCGTTTTCAAAAGAAAATGCCAAGATCCAAAAACGAATGGGAGTGAGGGCAACATCGCGAGACGGAAGAAGCGTCGGAAGAGAAACCGAGAACAATCATCACTGAACGACGGATAAATACCTAAGTGTGAGAAATATTCAAGAGCAGAGAAACCCGCTCCACATTGAAATGACATTAATTTCGTGAGAAGCCCGCTAGTAATATTTAATTGACCTACGAAGAGTCACATCCTCACTCAACCTTCGAAATTCCCAGGATGCTTCCGAGTGCGCTCCAATAACCAAGTAATAATTGATGACTGGGTGGAGGAAAGGGGGTGTAATTGAATGAATATCTCTGCTATTCTCTCTCTCTTTCTCTCGATGGCGGCGTCGGGAATGAAGTGATAATTAACATGAGGTTGCTTCATTAGTTATGCAAACGATGCGTACAAATTGATACCTGATGGCGTTTAGTCCAAGACTGAGTTATATTTGAAAAAAAAATCGGGGGATCGGGTTGGTTCGGTGGCTAGTATACTAGCTTCCCACCCAGAGGATCCGGATTTGAACGCCGGTGGTGACAAGATTTTTAAACAGTGGTGTTCCGATCCCTACTTGGGTGTCATGTGGAGTGTACTCCAAGTTCTACTGCGTGCGTCGGATGGGACGTTAAACTTAGTGACCCCTTGGCGTCTTTCGTTAAGAGTAGGCTGGTACCGACGTCGGGTTTCTCTCCACCCTTCTTCTATTCCCTGGGAATCCTACCTATGCAATATTGGTCACTTATCCGTAATGGTGCAAATGAACTCAGCTGTCGGTCGCCACCCTTAATAATGACCATAAAACGAGGATGCTCCTAACGAACAGTTACAATTCCTTATTTCCGGTGAAGCAGGTGCCACCCCCAGCCGGCCATTGAATATCTGAGTTCGAGTATCGGGAAACGCAGTAAGGCGATTCTCCTCCAGAATACCCTGCATTGCAATTGATCATATCAGTGAGACTTAGCCTTTGTGGATAATAAACTGGCAGAAATGCTGATCTCACTCACCACAATCTCTAAGCCACTCACTTCATGCATCAATAAGAATATAGACACATGAATTGCCCCGTAAACATCGACTTTTATCGAATCGCATGAATATCAACCGTTTTAATTCTATTAATAGCATAGTTATGAAGGTAGTAATGTCGAAAACAGTTGAAGTGTTGAAGTTGACACGAGCATTAAATTTTTTTAAATTATTAAATCGAATGAAAGCTTATTTAGCGCTCGTCCCAGCAAAAAATAGATAGAAAGTCCCTTGTTTGCATTCATCCTGTGCGGGAAATTTACCTACTCTAAACACTCGATTTTACTCAAATATCGACTGTAACGGTGGCGACTCCATCCAAGCATCGAAATTGGTGAACTCGAATACAGGGTTGGGTGCGAATCACTTAAAAGTCGGCTTTCCAAGTGGACAAGTGAATGCGAGATGAAAGCCACCGTTCGTAATCGTTGCATCAACATCTTTATGAAATGGTAAAATTAGCGCTTATTTTATGTAAATTAAATCATAAAATTATGCATGCAAGCATTAACTTCGCATTTATGTAGCAGCAATCGTTAGAGAGATATTTTAGTCTATTTAATCTCATTACCCATTTTCAACACCTTGCAGACGCCATTCCACTTATACAACTTTAGATTGATTAAATCACCGTTAAGAAGAACACTGAGCACATTGAAAATATCCTTATCTTTTGGAAATTAATGTATTGTTGAGGAAAATGCGTTTAACATTTTTTCTATTAGGTCTTCAGATTAAAATGAATTAAACCGAAGGGCATTATTTTCTAATAGTGACACAAAGAATAGTTTAATAAAAATAATATGATTCAATACATTAAAATTGATGCCTCCTGATAGAAGTAAATCGTGGCCATCGGAAGATTGATGATCCTTTTTGTACCAAAGTGCTGGTAAATCTTAATTGCACTGGAATTTTTCAAAACGTATGATAGGCACTCTTTATTATCACATTAGGTATATCCTCGGCGGTTATAACGACATAATCCACTTACCAACGACTTTTTATTTATTACAACTGTTAAAGCCCTATTAATTCATTCAAATGAGTATATAAAGACGGAATAAATTGAGGAAAAAATATTACGCTTAATCGAGAGAGATTTTGAGGCATTCATAAAAGACAATGATGCTGAAATTATGATTGATGATTTAAATCTCTGGAAAGATGGATGAGGGCAATAAATGGTCGTTCAGCAAGAAAGTGTTTTTTTTCCATCGTGGGAGCGTGTATTTAGAGAAAGGCAATATCAAAATCTACTACCTCAACCAGGATGACAAAAAAATATCATAGAATCGCATGAGCCAATCGAAAGTATGTTGATATTATACTCCCAAGTAATTTCGTTCGAGGAGAAGCGTTAAGTAAATAAAGCGGAGCCTCTTCACGGATCACAGGTTTTGAAAAAAATATAAACGAAAGGGTCCCGCACCACCGCCTCTCGGGAACCCAGGCAAAGATCAAAATGATTGCGCTGATGAAAAAATAAACAAAACTCCTTTCTGAGAGATGGGAAATGGATACGGGCGCTTCTTCCAGCCCCCACCCCCTCCGCCTCCTCCTTCTTCCGGCCCGACGCATAACCTCAAACTACCTTCCTACCGTATCCCCTGTCGGCCGCCCGAAAGCAGGAAGCCTCCGAAAAAAAATGAGGATACGAAAAAACGCAACCGAAAAAAAGAGAAAACACGAAAACGCCCATTTTTCGAACCTGAAAAATCATCGAACCATCATATCGGGCGGCAACGGGAAGACCTCATGGTCAATAATCATAGGGGGGGGATTGGGCAGAAGCTTCAATTATCCGCGGGGAGGGGGATTATAAGGCAAAGCGGGAAATGGATGGGGCGAGAGTACAAGAGTCCGTGCCCGCGTTCGTCCGTGTTCGACAGAAAGAAAGCGCCTCCCGAGCGATGATGATGATTGCCTGATTACATTTCCGCGCGAAGAAGGCGAGTCACGGGGACTACGCCCCTCTCGCCCCACGTTCTCGAAGCGCACAGAAAGCCACACGAAAGGTAAGAAAAATGGGATTTCGGTACGGAAACTCAATTTATGAATCCACATTCCCCGCCGGATTTGTGATCCTTATGCGTGTAATCGTTATTTTTTTGCGAATCCTCGAGTACATGCATGTGTTTCTTTTTTTGTGCTACCAAAGTGATAGTCCGAGAAGGAATTATTTAGGATTCATCTCGTCGTCCGTGGATATCTGAAGGAAATGCCGTCCAATGGACCCAACCCACCCAGAGGTGTTTCGAATAGTTCAGATCACAATTATTAAACTGCTATTTTTGTAAACGTTGTCCGGGACATTGCTTCCTATTACCCCACTTAAATATAAATGCTTACGGTGAATAATTGACTTTTCTATTCAGACTAATAACCACAGTAAACTCATTCACTACCACTTAATTTGCCGCGGGGTAGCCCAAATGATTTCTGAGGATATTGGCCAACCTAGCATACAATGTGCGCACAAAAAAAGATTGAACAATATCGGATATTCAGGCACAAGATTTTGCCGCCATTAGCGACAGTGTGCAACTACTGCGGTCAACAAAGCAAATTATCATGAATGAGCCATTTAGTTTTCAATTTTTCGGCTAAGGGAGGAGCAGTTGTTTCTACAGTTCCAGTTGGTTCGAAGGGGTTGTCGAAAGCCACCGATAATTGGGAAATTCATTTGCAGGGAGGAGCCTGCACCAAATAAGTACTCAGTATAAATCATAATGGCGAATAAATCGTTTTCACATAAGAGTGGGAATCTTCCTAATTTATATTGAGATAAAATCACTGTAAAATATTTATAAAAATCCAGTTAAAATATCCGGGAAACTATTTTGGTAGAATAAAAATCTAATTTAGTCACCCAAAGAAAAAAGAAGTAACTATTTTAGCTAAAGCTGGTTTGCTTAGAAAAATGGCTATTTTCGAGTATTTGATATGCTTGGGAAACAATAGCAAAGCGTTACTTGACCTGGGAAGATATGAAGTTTGTCATAACCTACCAAACAATGCCACTTAAAGGTGCAATAAATATTTAGAAGCCTTTGGAAATCATTGGGCAGTTTGGGGTTGTAGGTGGTTGAAACAAATAAGTAATATATTATTTATTCAGGTATCCCGACAGGTTCTGTCAGGTTGGTAAGGCTCCGGCGTGCTAACTCAAAGGTCGTGGGTTCGAGTTCCACCATGAGCATGGGCTTTACGTGGAATCAAAAGAGGGGACAAGCTCAAGCGAAAATAGGTATCCTGCCATATTCTATGAATCAAAGCATAGCGACGAAGATAGTTTGATTGTTTATTCCATAAAAATACTCGAACGGGTGGAAAGAAAATATACGAATCTACACCGTGTCAGGCGAGTCTATTGTAACGAATCCATCATTGGCTATCGGCCGTGTGATGGAATCTCAGTAACTGTGCAAAAGGAACCATTTTACGGCTCAAATTTTGAGCATTTTTCATTTTGGAAAGAAATAAATTTAAAATATGTCACCATTTTCTCTCTACTTCCCGTAGAGCGTAGCTCCCCTTCCGCGCTAGAATGTGTTCAATTTATCACTTTTCCGCCCGGTGATTTTACAGAAACAATTATATACGTAATATGCTTGAAATATTGGGGTTGTTAACTTTTCAATTGTAGAGGGTTCGTAATATCATTTTGGCAAAAACTTACAGCGTCAGTTTAATGGCTGGAGAGAGATGGTGAAGATTGGAAATTTAATATGTTCGCGTAACAAAATCGGTTCAGTAGCAACACAGCGCCTTCTTGTTTGCTCCCACCCACAAGAAAAAAAAGCCATTATGCTTTGAAAATTACGGGGACTTGAGGTAAGAATTTCGTTTCCAGTTTAAACCTGGCCATTTTATAACATAATAACACTGATATTCCTCACTCAAGAGAAATGAGCAAAAAATGACGATACAATCGAGAAAAGAAGAAAATAATTTTCAAGTGTCTGCAGAATGACTGAGATACCCTTGTTTGGTAGCCTTGAAAAGGATACAAATGGTTTATGTGAATATATAACGTGATTCATGAATTTCCAATAGCTAAGGGTAAACTGACAGTTGACAGTTCACTAATTTCATTTCTGATTCTGGGCAAAAAAAAGGCAAGAGCATACATTTAGGTACTTGCTTAGGTGGGCTTATTGATTTATTAGGTTGTTACGTCTACTGCCTTCCAAAAATCCATTTAAAAATAAAAATACGAACATTGGCAGGATGACTTTTATTTGCCTAATCCGGGTTCACAAAAGGGTATAGCTGTCCAACATCTCAGGTGGAATACGCTATCTGCCAGGATGGGACGAAATAAAAACGTACAGCAGTGTGGGATTATAACTACATATTTCGCCACCCTCTCTTCACTCCTATAATTTTCGACCTGGAATAAATAGATAAATTTTTGTGCCCTTGGCACAAAAACTTTTGGCCCAAATAATTTTTGTCCAAAAAAAAGTTTTTCCCAAAACACCTTTGTGCCTACTAACTCGCAGGATGAATATCAGAATGGTCGGCCAAGTAAAATAACCAAGAGTCACTCTAACATCGGTAAAATCATCTACAAAGCTGCATTGAAGAAACTTGAGTTAATCAACATAATAGTCGGAAAATATCCGAATGAAAAAGTTAAGTAGATTGTTTCTTTGAGATGCTTAGATCTCATCTTGAATACGTTTCGAGTATTCGGGAACCTGGATAGAAGGACCTAATCTCGGAATTTAATAGGATACAGAGAGTAAAGCTTCCCGTGAGTAATCGTTATGAATGCTCAGAGAGCTCATCACATTGTTACTGGACATTATCACCCCGTCGCATTTTTACTGGAAAGCCTTGGTTGTTATAACTGGAAGCTCAAAGATTGAATGCACGGCTTAAGCTGTTAGATAAATGCAAATCATACGAGTTTAACCCTGAAACAAGCATAAAAACAATATATCGTTAATTTCGTGCTAAATGGAACTCTCCGAGTGTTACTGTAGGTATGTTCACTTGTTCTCCTTTTTAAAAAGTTCTTTACCATACATTTATTTGCATTTAATTCCAGATACCACACCGCATACCATTCTTGAATACCTTGTAAATTGCTTAAAAGTATTTCGCGGTCAGTATGGCTCGTTATTTCCCTATTAATGAAGATATCTAAGGCGAATAGTCTTAGCTTGCTTTTGCTACTTGAACTTATGTCATTTATGTGTACAAGGAACAGTAATGATCCTATAATTCTAAGCTCCGACTGACTTCACGCTAAAAACCTTATAGCCTGCATTTCAGCGAAGCATTTTTTTTGCCACCTCGTACGCTCTAATTCCCAAAATGCCAACTACTACTTTCCTAATTCTCCCCCGCTTTCCAAGCGCTCTCATTTGCATTAGTCTTCAACATCCCATCACGTCTCAATATTTCCTGCATTCTCGTAATTTTTCCCAGCGACTGTCTCTCTTCCCCTACTCTTCTCTACACTTCTTTGTTTTTTTTTCTTTTCTGTCAATGGTCCCTGTTATCAAACCCCATCTCATTGTTAAACCTTTTGGTGGTTAACCTTGCCTTCTTATTTGAAAATTTGAGTTATCAATGGGTGTACATTGTGATTTTGAGAGTTATTACCTATGGTAGAAAAAATATTATTTTCATTTAGCTATTTCATTATGCACCTATCTGTGTCACCACTTTAGAATATTCGTTTCTCCAGTCCCGTCTATAGGTATCATAATCTCGTTAGCAGTAATTAAAATTTACGCCAAGAGGCATATCCCGTATTTCAACCCCGCAACTCCCAGGTCTCTCACACAGTCACCATGAAGCAAGCAAAGTAGGTCGTGTGAATTTATGGTGGCGATGTTTATTAATTTCCAGTTCCTCTTTATGGGAAATAGAATGGGATTCACTACCCTGAATGCGTGAGTTTACATGCTGAAGGCGACGGTCGCATACTGCGGGCTCACACACTGATAAACACAGCATATAATCAGTTGAATTTTGTTATGTTATGTTCACTTTTTATGTATGCAGATATGTACCAAGAATTGCAGTGCTTATTCTTATCAAAATGACCACTATATCTCTGCTCCCCTATGCCATGGAAACGAACAGGAACGGTAACGGAAGAGAGAAGATTTTTGGGAGAAGCTCTATGATAAGTGGTGGTAGGTCATTTTGAGTGGGAATGGAAGGTTGGAAGGAATGGAAAGCTGTGATAGAGATGAAAATGTTTGGCGAGTGACGTGGAAGATGGAAAAAGTTTAGGCTTACTGTGAGAAAGAAATAATTTTAAGTTGTAGAAGTATTTAAGAAGAAAATGTAAGCAAAGTAGCAAGGAATTCAAGAGAATAATTGCGTCAGGTAAAGAAAAATTTATAAAAATGGAAGTAGTTGACGACATGAACCTTAAATAATGTCGTTAAGAAAAGATTATTGATAATTGCAAGTGCTCATGAGACCTGGTGATTGGGAGAAGATGATAGCCGTATATTGTAAGCTTTTTAGATGTGACTGTAAAGAAGATTAGAGACAGCATAATGGAAGGAAGAGGAGAAAAAAACGAACACGTCCTCGCCAGGCAAGTCAGGGGAAAATGCGAAAACTTTAAATTATAAAAATAATTTAAACCCGGGTCCCTCAGGGTCCCGAGTCCCTGCCGGTATTTTAAGGATTTTTCTATGGTATGGGAAGACAGCAAGTAGTTGGGAGAAACTGGATTAAGTACAAAAAATTTAGTAGGTACCCACATATTGTGAGGCAATGAGAAGTTGAAGGCTGTGGTATTGAGAGGAGGGTGTTGGGAAAGCGAGGGAGAGGGACGAAAAGATGAGGCATAGTCGAAGGAAAGAAGATAGGCAGGTAGTGGAACTTAAAAGTAATTTATTGTGAAGCATACTGTTGGGGGGTTTGGTGCTTTATTGAGCTAGGCTTAGATATGTGAATCCGTAAGGAACTACGATATTGGGTAGTAGTGTTTCTGGGCCCATTAAAAACCTAACCCTGTCTAGTTGGCTACTACTTATAATAATGGTTGCGACCGCGAATCTTTATATAACGCGCGTGATGCAACAATTAATGTAATAGATGGAAAAAACATCGATTACCAATATTTAAATTTCACGGTACTGAACTGAGCCTAGCGTGGTTCAAGCCATTCGAGCTGGCTCGCAAGTTTTGCCATCTCCAGCTGTGCTAAATATTCAAATCGCGTCATGTATGGGTAGCTATGGCTGCACTGCTTAAAAAAAGGATTCACAACCGTGTACCAGTGACGGAAAACATAAGTAAACTATCCAAAAGAGTGAAATATGAAAATTCATGAAATTATGAACGCTAGAAAAAAGATAAAACGTGTATAAATGTTTTTATGGTGTTTCGTTTTAAGGGGTATGTAAAATCTCAATAAAATGACCGTAGCATCATTTTTTTAACTTTTGTGCATAAAGCTAAAATCTATAGATTTTACATAATCCTTAATAAGTAGAGAAAAAAGTAAAACCATGTCATTTACAACTTGAGACCTTATATTGTAACTATAATTTTTGTGGTGTAAACACCTTTCAAACAAGTTGCTGATTTAGACTAGTTATGACAGTTGTTTACGATCGACTTTTTTGCTCCATATTTTCGGTAGGACCCAAATTGAACCTTGTGCATTGAGATTTGATTCTATTTTTTATGCAAGGAATTTAAACCAACTCGTCTACCTTTGACAAAATCAAGAAAATAATTATATATTTACCCACTTTTTGTGGATGATCTCTATTTTAGATGGTCTTCCATCCGATATATATTTTCATATTAAACTTCTTAATTTGGACTTCAACATCTTCAACACCGACACGAGCTGGTCAGAAAAAAAGTTGGCAAACCTGTAAAGAACGATGTATTTGATTTTTTAAATAAGAATTTTAATGCCAGTAGTTGCTGGTCTTGGGGTGCTGAAATGTAATAGTATTGATTTTATGCCCTCTATATTACGTCGGCATGTTAGATAACGAAACGCGAAGTTGAAATCTCCTCAAATGTTACCCAAGTCAAGCCATGATGCCATTATTGGCTTTATTATGTCACGGGAAATTTAATTCTCTTCAAGAAAGTCTTGGAATTGTATTCGCGTACAAACAGGATTGGAGGAATATTTAATCTTGTACGAGGTCTCCTTTAAACTAGTAGGCGGAAAATTTTCTTAGTCATGGATATCAAAAGTAAAATGAATTACCTTTTGCAGGGTTCCTCAGTGATAGTTGAGGGGATTAATATGAAGGGCAAATTAACGTAATGTTTCGCCTGTTTAGAAGTACCTACTGACTCCGTTATTTTTCAAATAAAAAAGTCTTTAGAAACACCTAGAGGATTTGCGCCTGGATCCCCTGGGTGGAGGGAATTGGCAAATAGTTATAGCTATGAGAAACAGATATTTGAAAATCGACTTTCCATGTAAATTTGATCAAAATTGAGTGACAAGGAGGCTTGGCGCAACACGCACAGCAACACGCTTGGCTGCCATAAAAAAGAAAATATATGAAAATTGTGAAGAATATTTCCAACATGCAGCTCAGATGGCATGACGTCAGAAAGGATCCAAGCGGTTGGTTTCATTTCCTTTGTCTTCAGTCGTTGAAATACATATACTTACTAAATAAATATAGCTGGTTAGTGAAAAATTGGTTTTTTCGATCAAGTAGATCGAACATTTTTCTGCTCATCTTAATGAGACAATCAGCAATTCATTGCCGAAGATATGACTGTTTTATACAGGAGTTCGAACTTATGTTTAGGAGTTGAACCATATACCCTTATTAATAATGTAATCTAGATTGTTAATCATACATATATAACGGCATAAGTGGATTTATATATTTTATCTATTATTATTGATATCATTTTAAGAACGACTTCTTTTTGTTTTCTCTGAATGCCGTTTAACACAAATATGTTTTACGTAAAAAACAAAAACAAATAGTTATTTTTTAAGCTAGCAGTCTAGAGGGAGATGGCACTAGCCGGAATGGCTAGTAATATAACACCACC
>LYUA01000061.1:398278-410089 GCA_002093875.1 Calopteryx splendens | reverse complement strand
ATTGCGTGAGTGGTGACTACCGTCCATTCAAAAAGGTTCTGTGTTCAAATCCCTTCCACCGAATATATGTTGCCATGTCCGTATTTGTATTCCCTTGGAGTATTATCTAATAGTGCGAAACGGTCATAGCCGTCGGAGTGTGTACGGACCCAATGCCAATTATTTAGATTTAAAAAAGTGGGAATTTTGTTTACTTATTGTTTACTTGTTTCTGGCTATTTTTTCGTCATATTACGAGCGTAATGTGTTATCCATATCACTTATAAATTTTCGATCACTGGAATACATTTGTGTACATTTTTGAGATGGCAACATTTAGAAATGATTCCGTTTCGATGCTACCCGAAGCTCAAGCATGAACAAGTGTATCCTTAATTGTTTTTCGTAGACGTGAGCGATAAATATCCACCTGCATAAAATATTACAGCTACTGCCATCCGACCCGATAGCATAAATTTCATTTTATACCTGTCATGATCGGATAACTTTTCAGACTTTAATCTCATTTCCCGTCTATCATTACACTTTTAAAATTGCGCTCGTCTCTCCTTTCCCATCCCGGAATAGCCGGTGGTGCCCCGTGGAAATTGTCCTGCGAGTTTGTCACCTGTCACCCAATGGTTAGGTAGGAGACGGTCGGGTTCTAACGCCCCCTTAGCCCTCCCGGGGACTTATTCTCCATTTCATGCGCGTCTATTTCCGGCTCCCTATCTCTAAGCCTTCCACCCTTCCCCCCCCCTAGCATCCACCCACCTTTTTCCCAATTCCCCTCCCCCTTTCCCTCCTTCCCCGCCCGTGGGCGCCCCCAACTTCCCTTTCTCGCCATTTCGCCATTTCCTTCCCCGTCCCCTCGTCTAAAATCTCTCTTTCAATTTCGGATGCTCCCGTCCCTTCCCCACCCCCTCTCTCATCCCCTTCCGCTCCTTCGTCTCTGGAGATACTTCGGTTCATTCATTCGACAATGGTAGTTCTGAATATCAGCAAGGAATGATATCCGCCTGATAAGTCCATTTGCACCATTAGGGCTTAGAAGGGATTCTGAGGCCGGATAGGAGATGAGGGAGTGCAAAGTAGGATTGACGACAATAGCATTCTCTGAACCATGGAGCGATAGAAGTATTCTTTGACTGCACCTCGCAGCGTTAACAAAACTCACAAGCAGCAATATCCAAACCAAATACAACCTCATATCCATGCCCTACAGATTTAACAGTTTCTTTACGAATCTTATCTGAATAGTTGACGAAGCGTTGGTAGTTTGGCATTTCTTCATAATATGAAGGTTTTTTTTTAATGTTGCCCACTACCACGAACAAACCCTTGATTTTCTGTCCAAGTTCAGTTTTTTCTGAGAGTATACCAGTGATTTATGACTGGAATAATTAATTTTATTGAAAATGCCTTAATTCTTTTCATTGAGTCCATCGGCTCATCTGACCCACTGACCTCACCACATCTCATTTTATAAACAGTAACAACAGGAGGTCAGCGCTATAAGTGCTATAACGTCACCGAGGCGAAAATCCTTAGTAAAAATCCATCCCTCGACAAAAAATAGCTGGAACAGAAAAAAAAAATTTCGCGTCATGAGCCAGCATCATTAAGCATGCTTAATCATCCTTCGTCTACACCCCCACTTCCAAGGGCGAATTGAAACCCTATCCATATCTTCGGCAGCCCTGACTGGTATTTTCGATGAAAGATCTGATATTTCCAAGATCATTTCAACATAATGGCAATGGATTCCGTTTTTGAAATGTCCATTCCCCCAACCAGTTCAATTTTTTTCGAATGAAACATCACGGGTGCCGTAAAAATTGTATTATTTAACCCCATATTTTTAATTAGATCAATGAAGAGACTTCATTCCAGGAACAAATGTGCACCAAGAAAAACCTGGGGGCTTGACTGTCTTGTTAAAGCCGACTAATTATGCATGACATTTTTATTGAATGCATCCGAACGCATTGAGATAAATTTAAATTGGAGATTCGGGGGGAAATGTGATAAACGTGTTTGATTCCTGTGGATTTCTGAGAGTATATTTCACGTTTTTGCTTATGCGCTGCGGACATTCGGGTGTTCAAAAGCAGCCACTGTCTCAAGTAGTGAAATATAAACCCCATGCGATGCAGATAAGTCTTAGGTCACCTAACATGTTTCTTCCTAAGGCTTACAACCGTTACGACTGACGAGAATAGATCTTAGGACATTTCCGACTGGGACCGATCCCCTCCCCCCCTGAACACACGCCCTTGAAGTTTGTCGGTGTTGTTAGGAAACACCCTGTAGACATCCCTCTCCCCCAAAACCCTCCCCTCAACCTGCCACCACCCCTCGTTTCCCCGCTTCCAAAATTATTTCCCCGGAACCTTGATGGGCCTCGGCCGAGAAATGGACTCGGGATGAGAAGAGGCGAGCGTGGGAAGGAGTTTCAGTTCCTCGGGGGAGGAAAGGGACGCTCCGTGCTGAAAGGCCCATCTCGATCGCTCCTTGCTTCTATTTGGATTGGAGAGAGTGGGGGGAGGACGGGGAGGAGGAGGGGGCGGGCTCCCTCCCGATCGGAGGGATGCGCTCTCTCCGCGCCGTCATCAATTGCTCATCTCATTTCACAATTTCGCTCGGATGCGCGACTCCCTAATAATACATGTGCAGGGTAGAGCACGCGGGGGTCGGGGCTGGAAATTTCATCTCATGTTGTCAACCGATTTAGAGGCAGGTTCCGTACCGTCCTTGACAGCCAGCACATTTCGTTTTTTTTTTAAAGAGTTTTAACCCTCCCTCCCAGCCTTTTTCACATCACATTATTTCCTTCTTCAGTCTTCTTCTTGCTTCCTACCGCCTGCCACGCCAATTGGTGAACCTAAAAACCTGTGAAAACGCTCCATGGTAAACGAATTAATGCATCTCTCAGTATTGTTCACTCTATTCTGGCTGAAAAAAATGTCCACAAGTGCTATGTGATCGGGGCTTTCGTTTTCCAGTTATTGAACAGGTTTGATTGGCTTTCAAAATGTTTTCAGTGATTAATCGTGCGTCATTCAAGGTGTTTAGCATTTTTTAATCCCAATGGTTAATCTTGTTTGCGGTTGCAAAACATATTATGCTGTTTTCTGATCAAAGGTCACCACTATGAGGTGACGGTTTTCTTGGCTAAGTGTCTTATTCTGTCTGATTTATGTGAATGTGCCATTTTAGCATGTAGTTTAAGCCCTCGATTTCATAGGCGTATGTGCTGTAAAATCTGCTGCATGCATAGTCACTTTAAAAATTGCCATCAACGGCGTGGTTCTCTGAGAGTGGGCTTAGTGATCATTCTTCCTCTCCGCCTTATTTTCACGAGCTCTCGTCTTGACATTCTCATTCTAACTGGGTCGACGGGTCGTCGCTTCGTCATTTTTTTCCAGCGAGCTTTTCGATATTAAGAATGCGTAGGCATGCATTTCTTTGTGGATCGATCCTTTCACCACGGCAGTGTCACCGTGTGGGTGTCCCCGCGCAGTCACCGCCCCCTGCATTTCTGGCGATTGCAAGGTGCTTGAAATTTCCCGATGGTACCAAACTGTTTTGCCCTGGCCTTTAGGCCCGTAGGTGCATTGGTCTGTTGTCACCAGGGCCGTCGCTTTGGCCGTGTGCGCCCGGGGCGACATTCATCAAGTCCCCCTTAAGACAACAACAAACTCATGTTTTTAAGTTTATGACAACCTGCAACAGAGGGCAATAGAATGACGGTGTCAATTTAAGTTCATGATCACGACTAGATTTGAGCTATTGGAAATAAGTATTTGCTGTAAGTTCCACTTGTTCGAAATCCCGTGATTTCGGAATGCCAGCTTAACGTAATAAGAGGGGTGTCGCATCCTTAGCCCCTGGCGCCCGGGGCCGCGCCGCCCCGGTCACCCCGCCCTCACGACAGCCCAGTGTGGGATGGATACGATTATTCATTTTTTTCCGTCACGTGTTAATCTGGGTCGTCCCTTTCTCTGACAGCCGTTGTTTTTCCCTCTCCGCTCTGTGCTACTCTCGTAAGTGCATCCTCCTCCCATCCTTGTGTAGTATGTATTTCGCTACTCAAATATAGGTAGGCGTACCTATATGTAACTCTACCCGCATCCTAAACTAGTCTTGTCACAAGATAGCGTGTCATAGAAGCCATTGCAATAGGCCAATGCATTCGAAAAACTTGAATTTTTAATGCGTATTTATTTTCAAAGAAAAGGGTACGTGTGAAACAACGAATTAAACCACCATGATATTTGATTGATGCGCCCGCGTTCTAATGAAAGGAGTGTTTATTCGATGTTTTGTAATAACCTGAGGTATTTAAAAATTGTATTCTTGTAAAAATTGACCATTCTTCCGGCAACCAATGTGTTTTATTTCAATCGGGTGATATTATCTACCGATATAATATCCTTTCCTCTGGGTGTCCTCTTCTGTCTCAGAAGTAACTCAAGAGCTCCCCGTCTTGTTTTTAGAAACGTTTTTTCTTTAGTCCGTTAAAAGGGATCACAGTCCTGGGAGGCTGTGGTTGAGACCAAGTAAGACAGTTAGAGGCCTGACTAAGAAGTAAAATTATCCTTGATGAACTCGATCCGAAAGACCGAGGCGTTTTGGCGCGGGTTGAAATCTCGCCAAAATCTCAAATCGCTCGCAATTGAACCGCGCGACTCCTGCGTAACCTTTTAGGATTTATTCCGATCGATTTCAAACACAACCGTCTGCGTTTTCCAATAGGCCACCGAGCGATTGTTTTCTTTTCGTCATTTTTTCTCAATACTACGTCATGTGACTGACTCTTCCCTGAACTCTCTCTGTTGGCTTTTAATTAGCACCCCTCTTGTGGAAGAGTAGGACAGTTGTTGTAGCAAACGTTGAGAGCTTTTCCGTTTTCACTCGTCTGACAAGGCGCAGACATGGGTTCATCCCCCACTTTTGGTTTCCTTGCGGAATAACAGTCTTTTGCGACCCACTGGTTAGTTGGCCAATGGCCTGGTACGACTTTCGACTTTTTTGTACCGATATACATTGCCAATGGGCGAAAAGCCGCGTGGCAATGGCGGGAAGGAGTTAATTAACAACATGCAACACATAGGTACCTACATTTAAGGCACACATTAAATGCATAAATAATAATTGCATTCATAGATGGAAAATAAATTACAAAATGAGTGAAGACAAGATTGAAACCCACTTTTGACTGGAGCTGTGCGGTATGACGGTATATCCACACAATATCAAAGCGTGTTATGGACGTGGTGTGCATGGGGAGGATATGTAGTGGCCGGTATGTACAGCGATGATAATCATCGGCAATATACCGCCTGAGCATCTTGTTTACAAATGCGATGGAAAATACAGTGTCCGTTGCGATATTGACGACATTGATCACTTACGACACTATCGTCTATCGCTTAGTGAGTAAATGTTCTCATACTATATGGATGATGTTGCAAAAGGCATTTTTCAAGGAAATAGTTCGATATGACTGGGGTTTGCTAGACGGTCATGAAGAAGTTGCCTTTAGGTATAGCCGGTGCTTTTTTAACGTGCCTATAGGGTGAGAAGATGGTAAGAGATTCATTTGAAGGTCGTGTGAAAGTAAGAGTTGGGGGTTAATGAAGACACAGGTGCAGATGGCCAAGCTTAAGTTAGCCATTCAGTCAGGGGATTGCAGGCACTTGCATTAAGCGCACCGCAGGATTGATGCGAGATGCTAGGTGTGAAGATAATTGCCTAGTAAGAAAACGAAAGTAAATGAATAAGACTGTAAAGGGGTTGGATGACAACGTTCATTAAATTTTCCAGTTCGCCAAAACGAGACAAGAAGGCATGCACTGCATTAAGGTTTTTTTTAAATCAGTGAAGGAGTTAATGGCGAACCAGTTGCCGTGAGAGCTGTCAATTTATTTCTTTTTCATTGTCCTGTTTAAACTACTCATTTGTTCGCAAATACTGAGGCCGGATTCACCGATCCTCTATATTAATAAAATTTCATTAAAGAATTCCCTTATGCTTATTAGGTCCAGCTCATCACCGATCAGTTAAACCCGAGGTCGAAGCAAGCCATATCGCATTTTGTAGTTTTTGTGGCGCTTTCTGTGTGGGCTGCGCTTGTAAATCGCCACACTCACTGAGCAAGCATTCATCTGGTCTCACTGTCATTTTTAAGAGCAGGCTATTGCCGTACCACGTGCCTATTAAAACGTCAAGGCATCTCCGGCGATCATTTAAAGGAGTAGGTACGGAGAATTTCGGGTGGCCATAAAAAAAATACCTCCCGGGGGGAGGGAGTGAGCCATCCATTCTGGGAAGGGTACTGTTGTGCTTCGAGGCCTCCCGCATTTTTTGTTAGAATCATTGAACTCCCGGCTCCTAAAACTTTCCCTGAATCGATGCAAGAAGTAGGATGGATTAATGGATTAGTCGAGGGGGGGGGGCAAGGAGGGGGTCGGTGATCTTCCAGTGTTTCTTTCAGATCGAGAGTTTGATTACGATCAAACTTTTAACTCAGAAGCAAAAACCGCTCAAAATGGGGAGGTAGAAGAAGTCTTGGCTGTCTTTGTCAAGTTTTTATTGGCGTTTTAACTAACAGTATTTTTTTGGTTCTGGTCAAATAAGTGAGACTTTCATTGTGCGGTGACTTAAATAGTGCAACTGTGTGTCTTTTTCGATGTTTAGATTGTCGTTTTGAAGCCCCAATACTTTCCTAGGCCATGGGGTTTGTTGGTCTTGCCAAGATCACTCCCGAGTTGTGGCCATAGTGATGACGAATCCAATTACAGTGTTTATCGTTTAGGACACTTAAATCATTACACGACAAGTGAGGTACGGGTTCCATCGAAGAATTACAGCAATAAAGGGTGAATTAGGGCCATTATTAGACCTACTGCCTTATGTTTTACGACCATATTACCTGATTGCACTTAGAATAAATCTCAATGCGCGAATAATGCAGCTATCCTAGAATGAAGAAATGAAAACTGTATCGCATGCTGTTTATGGAAATAGACGTATAATTTTCCACGAAAACATTAAAATGAAGGGAGCCACAAATACACTTCTTGTTACAGGAGTGTCGTGTCCATCCCTCCTGTATCGTACATAAATTCGTGCTTCCGAATCAATTTCCTCTCAAATTGCAGCAGAATTCATTTGTCATTCGCTTGTCACAACACTTTCACCGGCCCGCAATCTCACCATTCACGCGGGAGTACCCCGAATCCTGCTGCCCTAATTGCTTCTTAGCAGTCACGCCCATTCTTCGCCTTTCACAAATGGCGTTCAAAAGTCGACTTTTTCGTAAGCAAACGCGTAGGTACCTACTTCGAGTGCCGGAAATGACTCGGTCAACCACGCCACCATGATAGGCTCTAAATGCCCGGCGTGGTGTTCGCATCCCCCACATTTCTCAGTCCGACAGGGAAGCGAATGTAATACATTACTTTGCAGCTGACAAGTGCCCAGATACTGTCGCCTATTCGTACAGTTCGCGTCGTTACGTTCAAGAAGTGCCTTTAAAACTTTCACCACAAACGATAGTGTTCTCTCGGCTGTGAAGTCCGCTCACGATCAAGGTCCTTGTGATGCAAGAGGTGCTTACAAAAAACGAGACTTGTGGTGGACTTGTTTTTTTTTCAGAAAGGGGTCTTATTTAAGGGGAGGGAAGACTGGGAATTTCCCAGTGTTACTAGAGGTGACTTGGATTAGCCAGTAGACGAAATAAAACGAAAGCGTAAATTAATTGGGTGACTCAGAAGCGGGAATGAAAACAGTAAATCTTGCGGAGGTCATGTGGCGATTGATAGATAAAAGGTTAGAAAGCGTATCGTGTGCCAGATGAAGTGGAACTGCTTCATAAATGCACTTTCATTTCGGACAGTGCGGAAGCATTAGAATAGATGGACCGAGAGGCGAGGGAATGTAGGGTGGACATACATACGGGTTTGGTGGTTTAGTTAACAGGTGAATACCATTAAGAAGGGGAAATTGCCACAATTTCGGATTAAATATACTCAGTTAATATCAAAGTGTAGCTTATGAGCCGTCCAAAAATCACTGAAAGTGTATTTTTGAAAATACGTGTGATGAATTTAATTACCAACAGTTGGTAGGAACCAACCTACAATGGTACTACATCTACAAATATTATAGCCAAAAATATAATAGGGGAAATCAAAATAAAATAATTATGGAATGGAAGTAGTGTTTTCCGCCTTTTTTTCCAAATGTCTGCATTAGTATTTAACTAAATAAATCGCATTATCCGTTGATGTTTAGCCGAGCAATGTTTTGGATTCAGGAGGCTGTTTATGGCGGTGCATACGCTCTAAAAGCATATATTGCCCACTGAATTTTTTTTGGTGGCATGTGGGCCGTGTTTGCAACAACAGTTTTTTTCGCTCTACCCTTCTCTCTGTGACTTGTGTGGACCCTTTTTTTTCAGATCCACTATCATTTTACGACCACGATTTTAGGGTTTCTCCCAACTTCCCTGCCCCTCCTCCCCCACCCTCAAAAAAGCTTCCTTCCCCGAACAGGGCGGCTTCCTCGTTTCTCGTACCCCCTCCTTCCCCCAATGGCTTTTCTTCCCCCGCTCAACAACATTGTTATTTCCCGTCCCGCACTTCCTCCTCGTCCTACACTCGCAATCCGCAGTGCTCGCGAGGCGTCCCTCCGGATCTGACTGACTCTTCCCTCTATCCGCCGATCGTCGCGTCGCGCCGCACAAGCGGTCGGTCGGCCGGTCTCTCCTCTTGCCGCCGCGACTCGTCGGTCGCAGTCTTGGCCGAGAGGGACCCCCTGGAGGACGACCGTCACCTGCCCACGGGGACACTCTCCAAGAGGTAGATAGATACTCGTAGATGCCCCCAGGGTCGTTGATCGGACCTCCAACCGCGATTTCGTTTCGTGGGTTAGGTGAAAGTGATATTCATGTCAAGGTTGTATGCAGTCTGTAAAGAAAGAATAATAATATTTTAACGGAAGAAATACTTTTTATTTGCATATTTTAAACAATACTGTTCTAATTGATCTCCGACCACAAGTAATAGATCGATTCCAAAATTTTTGGTAAGTTTAATCTGTTGTTTCAATATCCATTTGTATTAATATTGGTGAAGAATGAGTTTCTTTTCATTGAGGACGGCGTCTTATGTCGACCACACTTCACACACCTTACAGTAACGCGTTCAATTCCTCGATCTTTTCTTGCATAGTATTTGGTTTCTTCTTCATGGCACCGATGAAGCTTGGATTCATCTTCTACGAGTTTCCTTTCTTTCAGGAATGAGCCAGTAGTTTATTCGCTTCGAATAGCATTGTAGAAGTCCTTAGCAAATATCAGTAAGAAGAGGATCAGTTATACTTTTATTTGTATCGATAAACGATGCATCAGTTCGGACACGCATTTCTGCAAAAAGTACTACAGCGAAATGAATACCCCCATGGATTGCTTTTGGATCTTGATTTTTGGCTGTAGACCTCATACAACACGAATACCATGAGACCTTTTGGTGCCCAGCATCCCTCGACAACGCAGAAACGATGTATTTCTTGATTTTTTTCCTTGCATCACCAAAACCTCAGTAGTCCACCCCAGAATGGGTTTTAGATATTTTGGGTAGATGATCACCCCGCTCGGACTAACCCCTAAGTCGTGTGAGTTCATTTAATGGTGTATTGACGAGGGGGTGGGGATTCCTTTCACTGCGGCACCATTCGGTTTCTCACATAGTTCCAGTAGTTAAAAAAACTCTCAATCGCTTGGGTTTTAGCTGTTGCAATCTGTAGGCATCACCGTGGTTTTTGAAATAGGGAACTCTCGACTCATTAGGTTACTGAACAACCTCGTTGTTTCCATCCTGGAGTGAAATGTATCAATGAACACGAGTGGTTTCGTTCAACCTGAAACCGCTCTCATATAATTCACCAGCATACTGCCGCGGACGAGAGAGTAGAAGGGTCATGAGCGAACGATCGATTTTGATTTCCCATCGAGGTTCATGGCATTTCGCTCCAGACACCTCGGCCCTCTCTCGATTTTAAAGTTCCCCTTGTCTTGCGTGCATTAGTAATCTGATCGATATTATTTTCATTGCTTCGCTGCACTGCTTCCGAGGTCTTGCTCGCATTTTGTTCCCGTGCCCAAGTGGGTGTTACGTCGCAAAGGAAACAGTTTTTTTTAGTGTGAAGTGGCAGAAGCAGAAATCATTTCCTCGAAGTCTTTCTCTTTGCTCCATTTCGTTCGTTTCGTCACGGAATTGGTAGTTTTCTTCTTATTCAGGTTGATTGCCTATTCCCATTGAAAGTTTTAAGAGTGCTGTATGCTTCAGGTATAGTTGTTTTTAAAAACTCTGTTGGATACATTTAGGCCCATATACGACTTAAGACTGCTGGATAGATGCAAATCATCCCAGTTTGATGCCGTAAGGGTGGGAGTTTTGACTGCCGAATGTATGGCTATACCAAAGGAATCCTTTTTCCCGCTCTGACGAAAAGAGTAGGAAACACGGTAGCTTGGACTTTCTCAAAAGTGACAAGATGTGGATTTCCAATACTAATAATATGCCGTCAATGGCTGGTGACCTTACACCCCCTGTCACAAGCCCTCGAGGTGGTAAGTGCAAGGTATGATGTGGATGCAGGTTTAGACTCCACTTCCCCCGTGTTTGCGTATCGTCGATCGACAATCCTGGATTGATTACCTGGCATTACTTCCACGGGTAGCTGATCTTCCGTCGCCGCTCAGTAAGTCATTGGTTAAAGGGCATGAACAATTACATCAAGAAATGATTGGCAATAAAATTAAATTTTTACCTGATTGAACCTGGATCTTTCTTTTTTGCGTGTTTGTGGTTTTTCTTCGGTGAAGAAAAATATTCATTCAGGCCGGGAAAAGTGGTTTTCATTTTCAATGCCAACGGATAATCCTGACGCTGAATTCGAGCGATGGTGGTGAGGCAGGAAAAGGAAAGTCATCGGGTTGAGTCGGAGTCTCTCGAGTGTTCCTCCTTCCCACTCCGAGTTCCCGGTTTGGAAAATTACGGGGGCCGCATTATCGAATTTCGGCGCACCAATCGTTAATTTTCCTTGTGTTCCTTGACCCCATTTGTGCTGATTTTCTCCTCAGACGGTCAATGAATTCATGCTCTTTGTTGTCTTTCACAACGGCCTCCTCCGAAAGTTATAATCCCCAACAGATCCGTCGTAATTTTAATCCCCCATACATTTTATGTAGACTCATTAAAGTGAAAGAAATTTGGAAAATAAGAAATGCATCGCACTCCAGTGTTCGTTTTTTTCATTGCAATATCCCGCGCCATCACCTCTCAGGCGTGTCCGTCATGGAGGCCACATCCTCCGTCGCCGTGGATGCTTCCTTCCACCCCTCCCTTTCCTCCCCGAGCCTGCTTCAGTTAGTGATGCTTACTTGAATTTTCATATCGCGGTACCCCTGTGGGTAGGACGTGCGGATACTGAATGTCTCTGGCTCATGTCCGGAAGATGCCTCTAGAAAACACCCAACTAAAAACCCGTGCTGCGAGAGTTTCTGGGTGATTAATATAGCCTCCTAGGAAACAGGATAGGACACATATAGAGACGAACACATAGGAATAGTAAATTTCACGTAAAAAATATGACAACCGGGATCCGAACCCGGGACCGACTAATTTCCGGTCATAAATATACTATATATATATATATATATATAAACATATTATATATATACTAAATATACTAAATATATGCATAAATATACTATAATATCTATATTATATATATATATATATATATATATATATATATATA
>LYUA01000061.1:359115-373258 GCA_002093875.1 Calopteryx splendens | reverse complement strand
GAAAGGCGGTGACCAAAAGCTAAACAAAGCAAGCGTGAATAACAGGAAATACAATTCTCTAAAAGTTTTCGATCCATTGATATAAGTTTAATCTGAGGTTGTAGAATTTTAAGCCTTTGAATAGTCGGCCATCTTCGTTTGTTACTTGTATTTTTTGAAATATTCACATTTCAACGCGAGGATTTTCAACCTCTTTTGTTTTACCTCACGACCCCATTAAACTAATTACTAAAATTTTTCAACATTTCTGCGCTAAATATATTTTCCAAGCATATTTTCCATGTCTCTATGCAACTGTATTTGCTAATATTACTTCTTTTATATCGTAAAATCAGCGATAAAAAGGAAGGCATAGCTATTTCATTAATTTGAGTTGCAAAATCTGGAGGCGCACTGATCGCAAATCGACTTTCCGAGCGGGAATTCATTTTTGGTTGGAATTGGTTTTCGATGATTGGGGAAAGAAAATTTTTCGAATCGTGGCAAAATCCGAGTCATCAGTTTTCTAGCTACATGAATATAAATTTGACTTGAGTGCGGAGAACACCCAAGGAATCCAAATTTATTTCTGGCCGTCAAAATATTGAGATTGTTCGAGTCTTGAAAGTTCGATTTTATCTCGACTTTCGTTCATAGTTGTTAGAGTGCTTAGCATTTTTTTAAATTCGTGATAGATGATTGTGCGAGGTTAGAAGGAGCATTGTGAATCTGTCCCGACCGAAGTCTGTTTCCTTAATTTAAGCCCGCACCGAAGTAAATATTTTAAATTAAGCCAACCGAGAATTAGCATTAGCCAAACGGAGGCGGACGCTGAAATAACTCCCACAAAACAATTCAGTCAAAGCTACTATTTCACATCTGGGATCCACATTTTTTGTTATGCTGAATCCACATTTCAATTAGTTGGTATTACGATATCTATACCTATACTTCCTCCTCTGGTTAATTCAACAATTAATTCAATGTTTTATTTCACCATAATTTTTCATTTTTAGATCCCTTATTTTAAGATTTTGTTTAAATAATCACGAAATCGAAATTGTGAATGCATTTTTCGTAGTTCGTCTCCGTAATATTTTTTGACTCTATCTGTAAATAACTAGGAAACGAATTGCAATGCGAATGGGTGTGATTCCTGCTCGCGGTCCTTGCAGAACGTCTTCAAAATTTACCGCGAGGCGGAAACAGGATAGGAGCATATCTACCTATAAGGAGTCATCGGTGATATAACGTCACGAACGATGAGCGCCCGGGAGAGAAATATTAGCTAATCAGTCCGAGAAAAGTGGTAAAAATAAATCAACCATTTCAAAATGTGTGGGTTAAACAGTTTGAGTTTATGATTTCATTTCATTTGGCGCGAGTGGGAATTTTATCGTTAAAAGTCAGCATTCCTGAAATGTTTAGTTTCCTTTCTATCCCTCAGTGTGGGTGTGGGGTTCGGATCCCGGTGGGTTTGGGCGGCAGTGGGGACGTTTGCGCCGCACGAGAGGAGTGTCGTTAGGCGTGGGCGTCACCCATCCCCTCCCTCACACCACCTCCCTTAAATGGGGCCTTCTCCTCTCTCCCTCTACGGAGCGGGTGGGTGTGTGGAGTCTCCCCACTCCCCCCCCCTTTAACCCCCTCCCCATTCCCATGCCCACATCTCCCACGCCCACTCTCTCCCCGTAAGAGCCTTCGCAAACCTACGTCACGCGTGCTTTCCCCGTCTCCGCGCTCCACGAGCGAGGGGCCGTGCGCCTCCCGTTCTCCCACCTGCACCCTCCCATTCCGCACCTACACGGCCCTGAGGGCCGCATCACGGTCGAAGGCGTGTGATGAGAGTGTGATAGTGCACTGCTCCAACGTGTTTTGGTGCATGGGTACCTGCTCGGTGGAACTCGTCGAAAGCGACGGTCGTTCTTTTCGTTTTGGTACTTTTCAAACCGCACCCTTGTCGAAGGAATTCATTTTTGGCGTAATTATGCCAACGCGTTTGGGAACGGAACTGTTCTCTTGACATTAGAAAATCCTTTCAGGCACTACTCGTGCGATATGTTCGAGGACGGGTCATCTAAAATGGGCACGGCTGGAGTAAAAGTTCAAGTCACTATCGCAGTTTTTTTTAGGAATAAAGAGAACTTAATATCCGTTCTGGCGGTAACTTTAATGTAGCACAAATGTTTTTTGTTTAATAATAATAAATAAATTTATATTATAATTTCAATTAATTAATGTTTTTTTTGTTAAACCTATGTTTAAAAATAGAAATGAATGAAAAACATTACCCAAAGTAAATCCGTCCATTATCTCTTCCCATTCGTCAGAGATGTGAAGTGACAGCTTGCCATAATTTGGTTTCAATCCACCACACCTGCATCGTGGTTCAACGCTTTTTTATAGCCTTTGTTTACGATGCCCCGTTTAATGTTCGATACCCCTTCTTTGTAAACCCAATTCGGGGTGAGGGTAGTATTCTCATTAGTCGACCGAGAGCCAACCGATGTTTCTTCTTCGACGGAAAATAAAATATACTTTCCGTTGGCATTTTAAAATCGAAATGACTAAAAAAGCTTAGATCCGATGATGCGTTAATAAACTGTTGGTGCCTGCTTCGGCAACGCCACGTAAAAGTACACAAATATTAAGATGATAGAAAATTTGTTTAGGCTGAACATTTATTCGCGTGTTGGTTCGAATAAAGTTCTGGTCGGGAAATCTTACTGAAGAGAGTATTTCTGTGAAAAAGTCATCATTCCCGAGATAAGTTTTTTCATATCAATGAGATTTTCTCCGTCGGTAGTGTGATCCGTAATATCCCATGGCATAACATTTGTCGTGTCCACCATTTGTTTGCAATCCGAAGATAGCCATGACGGGCTCCACCCATTCTCCTTACTAACTCCCCCCTTCCTCTCATCTCCCCTGGTTTCCTCTCTCAAGTGGTGTTTGTCCCTCGTCGGCCTTCCTCCCGTGACCTCCCTCCCTCTTCGTCTGCGCTCACATGACGCCCCACGAACCGGCATCGGGGAGCGTCGCCGCGTGCACTTGGACTCCAGCGAATGAAGGAAATGTGAGATTTGATCTTGCAAGCTAGAAAAAAAATTTAGGTGAAATTTTAACTTTGGAGCGGTTTAGTTTTGGATCTCTTTTTTCACCCCTAGCATAAATCTCGATTTTAATCATCTGCCTCTAAAGTCTCCCATCCTAGTTTTACAGTAACCGTTTAACGTTCTCTGTTGTTTCACAGCAACTTTTAACGAATCTGTTAGTAGGTATGCAAGTAAAGGTGGCAGGCGTCACTTTATGAAAATATTTCAAATTTATCTTGAATTGATGAAACGAGGCGCACTAGTTTTGACTTTCACACACAGTTTTTATTATCCTGGCCATGGTTGCGAGACGTTGCTTCGTTTTTTTCAACAAATTAACTTCAATAATAGTGAAAAATTGTATGAAAATTAAAGACCTAGTCTATTTTTCGTCACTGCGAGATGATTCTGTTTGTTCTCCTTCCCCGATATTATCGCGCAAACTGAAGCCGTGACGTGCACACTCAGGTCTGCAATAAGCGTTAAAAGCAGAAGCAAGAGAAAATGTATATCCTGATTCATAGGTTCAAAAAATATTTTGCGTATGTTCAAGTAAGTAAGAAAAGTTTGCGTTGTAAGCAAGAAAGAATTGCGTATCAAGTAAGAAACCAGTAAAATTAACCCAAAAAACTGGTTTTATGGGTGAGGGCAGAGATGTCTCCCAGCAATAAGCTCAGCGGTGCGGCACATCAACTTGGGTGGGGTGGGGGAGCGTACCTTTCTCTGCTCCACCTGTGGTTTCCTAGAAAGATCTGGCATCCGAAAAATAGCGCCGCTCGAGTCAAGTTGATGGTCCCCCAAAAGACGTCACCCGGAATCGAACCCGGGTCTTCAGATCAGTGACACCCACTGCCTGACTACCATCTGATCAAGTAATGGGTGATTTCAATTGATACAGTGGCAATGTAAACTTGATCAATGGGAGTTATCTGCCCGTGGGCATGCTCCATCCGTCTCCCCCTCGCTCTCTTATCCATTACTGGAACGGCCTTGCCGGAGCGTAGTGTTCGTGCGTGGCGAAGGCACTCAGTTTGGACAGCCTCCCTCCTAAGGATTGACCCGGGATCCGGTAGGTACTCACGGCACCTACACACCCGTGCGTGGGTCTCCGGGGACGACCCGCGCGGATATTAATGCAAATGGGATGTTTCTCCTCTCCTGTTATAACTGTGCTTCCCACGCCACGCTGCATAACACCTGTGTGGCCATTTGTAAATAAAGAAGCGACAAGCTGGCATCCCGTCATATTCTCCGATCCCGGTGCGGGGATGGGGATACAGGAATGGATGAAAATGAACCGGGGCTGCTTTTTGCATTATAAAAAAAAACGCGAGGCGCGCAATCATGACATGCCTGAGCCAACACTAATGCATCTCTGCGATTTCGCCTGTCACCGTGTATCTCCGCTTTGCGAAAACACTTCGTACTGCTGTTTAAAGTGTACCCTCACCTATGCGCGACGAAATATGCGCGGAATAGGAGAGAGATGCTCTTTCCTGAGATCAATCCGAAAGAGTCGAAAACAGAGTTTCCGCACCACCTTTTTAGAGAAAACTCTCTCGTTGACGAAGGCGGAAAGTCTCCGCCGAAACAGTTCCCCTTCTCGTGTTCTTTATTGTTTCTGTGTTTAACGTGTTTTTAGTGTTTTCCTAGTTTTTACATGTAATTATTTATTTATAATGATAATAGGATTAAAATTAAAAGCTTTACGGAGAGTTGATATTGAATTGAAGATTTTAAGACCATCCTATGGAAAATGAGGCAGGTAGTGAAAGAGTTTAGGAAGGGAATTAAGTTGCCAATGAAGAACGGAAGTTGATGAGAGAGGAAAAAAATAGGTTCCCACTTCCCTACGGATACCTTCCCAATCCTAATACTTTACTGTTAGCTATCATAACCTTGACGTATCCTACTCATAAAATACCATTTCTCTACTAAAACGCTAATTTGTGCACACAATTCCTTGCTCACAATGTGGGATTACCCTGTACGAACGCTCAAAATTGAAGTTGACCCGTGCTTCCACCGAAGGAATGAGAATCGTATTCATTTAGCTTCATCTTCGCTGGTCGACCGTATCAAAAAACCATTTTTCTGTGTTGCTTCAATTGTTTAGGGAACGGCTCTGAAGTACTATTACAGAATGGGAAGAGACATGATCGTCAAGTCAGTCACTTTGAATAGATTTTGCTCTGTTCTCTTCACGCGGAGGGATTTGCCGAAATGACTTGACGCGCGGCGCCTCAGCTCAGTAGTCCTGTCGTTGACCTCAGGACACGCTTCCCTTTCTTTCCCAATTCCCCGGGTCCATGGTCATTTTCGGCACCCTAGGACTAATGATTCACGGTTTTTCGACGCTATAATTGCGGCCGCACTTAGCGTGAAGTCTTCCGCCGGTTAGCGTTCCACGCTTCTGTGGACACAAGGAAAGGGCTCTGTCCTCGACTCAGTGCGCCACTCGTGGCAGTTGTTCCAGTCGTTAAATATTACAGTGGTCACCGAGGAGTGCCGAGCGTTGTAAAAAGAGCGTCTGCGAGTGGCGCATCTTTCCGCGCCGCCACCTTAAGATCTTGAAGGAGGAGTCGGAGTGTAGTACTTAGGTATTGGTACGTGCGAGGGGGACGAGTTCGATCCACGGGTAGCGATCGATGCGTTTCGTCATCCTTTACTTCTTCATTGGCTTGCTCTGATATCGCCGACCCGAGGAGATTAATGGCTGCTGATCTTGGTTCGACTCTCTAGTTTCGTCGGGGAAACGTAGTTTCACCCACGATCGGAATTGCTGGTACGTTGAACGGAAGATACGATCTTCGATCAGGAAAGTATTTCCCCTGATCAAATAAGAAGTGATTTTCGATTAGCGAAAGGGCGCTGAAACCTAGTTAACGAAACGAAAACTAGTTTGAAAGGATCCTTTGGGGAGGGGCGTCGTTTCTCAAATACCTGCTGTGAACCGATGTGTACCCGATGTGCTCTCGAGTTCTTTATCTACCGTTTCATTTCTGTTTCTTCTTGAAGCGCATCTCAAATTTTGTGATTGGAACCAGCGCCACTGTGCTTGCATCTCATACTGATTGCACTGCACTGCATCTGACTGCAACTCATGCTCCGGAAATTGATGTGGACTTGATTAAAATAATTGTCATTTGAGCTTTTTTTGTTGATATTTTCTAAAAAAACTTTTAGTGCCACTTTGACATATTTTAATTCCCATTTTTAAGTTATCCCATGTTTACGTATCCCCAAGCTCTTTTCCTTCGCCGTCGAATTGTTTAATTTGTTGGAGAACACGTGAATAACGGACCAAAAAGCACAAATCAGCGCGTCCTCGGTTCATGTTCTTGAATTCCCACGCCATCCTAGATGTTGACGTCACGCCAGCCCGAAAGCGTTCTCCAAGAGGATGGACGGACTTGGTGGCATGAGCCATGGACATCGGTGTATATCGGTGACTCGATCTCTTGAGGGGACGCCCTTTGACGCCCGGCATTAATGTATTTACTTCGGCGTTCTTTCCCCACTCCTTTTTGAGGCCGCAAATTTGTTCGGGTGGGAAACGAAAGGATTCTCTCCTGAATAGACCGAACTCCGGCACATGACCTTGGACCCATTGAAGCCGCCCACGTCTCGTGGACTTCATTCGGCGGAAAGACGGGGCGATGCATCATCAACACCACCACCAACTCCCCACTCACAGGTTCTGTTGCCGAAAACCCAGTTCCTGACCGAAAATGCCAATTTCATATCGAAATCACTTCGTGCCGACCTCGTTTGACGCTCTCGTGGATTATTCCCATTTCGTCTTTCTCCGGAGCAGTATCAGAGCTCCTAATTGGGAAAGTGATGGCGAGGTCATTGTCGCTGCGTGGAATCGTCTAGTTATTTTTTTTACGAGTCGCTGTAAAAAAAATCCAAACCCTCCCATCCCTTGCCGTCTTTCGTTGCGAAATGAGTGAAATGAAAAAAAACGGAACACGTAGCTTTCTTCCGTCGGAAAAGTGATCTCCTCCGCTCTGCTGGTAAAGGGGGGGAAACGCTAAGGACGCTCCCCCTCTTCTTATTCCCCCCGCTATCCTCCTAGGGGCTTGCGACGCCCACTTCACACTTAAAAAAGGCGGGATCGCGTAGCCATACGCGTTTCGGGCGCACTCGTGCGTGGGACGGGCGGATTTAGCGGTTGGAAAGTTCACATGAGAGTCTTGAAGGCCTCGGCGTCGTGCGTCGCGGGTCACCCACTATAGATGGGAGGAAAAAAAACGGGTCGGCAAAAGTGTTATCGCCATCCGCGTTGGTCGCGTTTGTGGATGAAGCGTTCTCCGTGGGCGAAGGTCCCTCACCACACGCTTCAATTTGGTTTCGTTTTGTTATAGAACCTGAAAATGGATGTTTTTAACGTAAAAAAAAGTTAAATGTAAGAGAGGACCTTATGGCCCTAATTTCGCCAAAATGTAGTTGTCATTATTATTATTATTAAAACATTTTTTTTGATCGATCTTTTTTGACCCACTTCCCGGGGTTCAATCGACTTGGTGCTTCGCGCGCCTTCGTATTTCTGATGACGATACAGTATTCGGTCAACACTTTCGCGGCCCATGTCAGCGATTATATAAAAACGTGAAAAATCCCTATAGTTATTTTATCGCCACTGTCAATGCAATGTTCAGTCCTTTTCAAGTCGATGCCCCTTCCCCAATGCTGCTCTCCCCTCCCTGCATAATCATATTGTCGGACAACCCCATCAATAAGGGTATCCATGGAGTGGTCTTAGTGATTTAAGTTCAAATTTCAGGTTGATCGCCTCCCTCATTATTTTCGCCTGAATAGTCAAGAAGGCAGTCCAATTCTGGGGTGACGGTTAGATTCTCTATAACGCGGGGGTCGAGCGTTGCAATTAGGTATTAGGTAGGTCGCAAGATGGTATGAGTGCCCGAGAGAATATTGAGGAGCGAGTGGTGCTAAAAAGTATGAAATAAAAAAAGCACGCCGGCACTCCAAAATACAATGAAAAGTAGAAAATTAATTTCTTTTCATAAGCCGAAATAATTTCACGCACAAATGAAAAAAAAAATCATGGCGTCAACGAATTTTAGTCGCTCCCTCAACCAATAGCATCTTAATTCATATTACTCAATTATTAGCCGGCGCTGTATGGCTCCGATATAACTGATCTTTAGAGGAGAGAGAATGAGCTTAGATTGGGGGTTTCTGAAATTTGGTAGTGGAGAGGGATGAAGAAAATATTCTGTAAACGAAGAAGATTTGGAGCTGGTATGGGAGGAGGCTGAGGAAATTCGAAGGAAGCAGGAAAAGTGTGTGGAGACATTGACGGGTGGTGGGCGTGATAGAAGGGTTCATTTCGGGTAACTGGGGAAAAGGAAGTGAGGTGAACATCGAAAAGCAGCATTAAAGGGGATAGGCAATGTGTGCTATGAATTAGGAAACAGCGTAAAGCAAGCAGTATTACTTAGGGATGTCAGGCGTCACCTCGTGGACGTTATTAATCATTTTCGAATAGAAAATATCTTTGTGTAGTCCACTTACGATTTTATGTATTAGCCGACCCAGGTTTGGGGGGTGGGCGGGTCTTGGAGTAGGGAGATTTCAAGATTATTGTGAAATTCCTGGAGTCTTCCGAGAGTGAATCCGGGAGGGTTGGCAACCATACAGCGCTCTCGACACTGCACGTTCTCCCGGGAGGGGGGGGGTGGTTAGTCCGTGGGCGCCCACCATCGCTCTCCCTCCTCCTCCTCCTTCGCCCTCCCCTCTCGGGCCTTTTTGATTGTTTTAGCGCGACGGGCGGCAAACCTCTCTCGCTCGTTTCGCGGGACCGGTGCGGAGGGCGTGGGCGGCGACGGCGGCGGCCGGGACGTCAAGAGGGTGGTAGTGGTTTCCCTCTCACGGAGACACCACCTCACGGACTTTCGTTGCCCGAAAAAAATAAGCGTTTGTTCCAAAATGTTCGTGGCTGGGGGATTTTTTATTTTTATTCTTCTCGTTACTCTTGCCTCACTATTTGCCCTGGTAGTATCCATAATGGGCAGAGTCAAAGGATTTCTCCCCAAGCTAAGTTTGCTCCTTGTGGCCTAACGCACCTTGGGGTGGTCTTGCCACGAAGCAGCCAGTTACAGAAGCATGGTGAAATCATGGTATTATATTGGTTGAAGAAACATAGGGTTCTCAGTTTGAATGACACCATCAAACCTTTGCAAAAAGAGTATTCCTCACCCGACCGCCAATTGCATGAAAGATACCGAAATATCAAGTGTAGTCTCTATTAAATACTTAAGTGCTACTCATACTCGAGATCTTGGGGGCAACATATTCGGGAAGCATGCGGACAAGCCGGCAGAAAACTAGGATTTATTAAAAGGATACTGGGGAAATGGGACGAGAGGGTGTAGGTAAGTGCGATGTTTCTTTCCCTAGTTATGCCTCACTAAAAATACCCTTCTAGTGCATGGGATCCTCACTGTGTGGGTTTGGTTGCCGAATGGGATAGCCTTCAGCGAAGGAGAGCTAAATTTGTTAATCGGTGCTATGATAAATGTAGTAGCGGTTCTGGATTATTAGAGGAACTAGGTTGGGAACCCCTCACCGACCGGGGGCTAAGTTATAGGTAAAGGCTCTTACATACCTAAATGAGAAACTGGCCTATTCTGATGATGCTTAAAATGTTGTACAAACCTCATCGTATTACGGTAGGAGAGATCACGAAAATAAATTGAGAGATAAACTTTAGGACGGAAAGGTTTAAAATGTTAACTGCGGTTAAACGCGAATGTGTAGAGTAATTTTTATTATGCTTAGATATTTTGTGAATGTAAAGCTGTTGGTAGAATTTTCTCCCATCACTTTAATGTTATAACATCTCCTTTTGTCACTAACATTCGATTAGCGTATCGTTGTGACAGTGCGTGCCTTTCTGACCTGGAAACACCTCCTGCCATACACCATGGCAGTGGCTTGGAGGGTACCATGTAAATTTTTGTATTCTGCTTAGGCTGGCCTTGGTAGTGACTTTTACCCACTCCTTGATAGTGGGTACTAAGTGAAGATCTTAATAGTTTCTTCGTGTACTGAGGTCTTCAGTATTATTTCTGTTTCAATAATTGTCAGGGATCTTATCGCTCTATGTCGCCATTCAATTTCATAAAATAATTCATTGCGTAACAACGTATCATTTTTCCCAAGGATTACAACTCGTGATGAATTAAATCTATAATTTTCAGGAATTTATGTATCATAGAGACAAAGGGAATCTTATTTTTCGCTTAAAATACAGAAGCCTCTTAGATAGTGATTATTTTTTTGTTAGGTATATCTCATCCGGGAATCAAAACGCTATAGAAACGGCATCGACTCCTATGCTTTTGTGTGAGGAGGAAGGTATAAGGAAAGGGATTTTCCGGAAAGCATTTATCACTCGTACATATGAAAACCTTGCTCGTTTAATAATAGTATGGTTGGGTTGCACGTATTGGATTCCTACTATATCATCGTCGCAATTTATAGGTCGTGCTCATGCCTCCGTCCGTTCTTTATAAGGATTTGGAGGGCGTTCAGATGCTTTTACTCTATGCTCGTTCGTTTGATCGGAAGGATCGTAAACCCGAACAACCTCCGATTGTTCCACGCGAGCCTTTTGAACTCGGGCGGATTATTCTCTCTTCCCCTCCCCCTCTCCCTCCCGTCGGTCGGTGCCTTTGCGAAGGTAAACAAGCGAAACCCCCGTCGTCGGCGCGTGACCCTTCCCCGTTGAGCCCCATGCGTAAACATATCCAAGCATTGCGCCCGAATGTGGAGGACGATCCGTTAAAAAAAAGTCTTTAATAAAGACTGCTCCGGGACAAGTGGGAGGTCGCCTCTCCCCTTCCCCCTCTCCTCTCTCTCTCTCCTGACATTTTATCTTTCCTCCCCCCTCCCCCCCCTGTCCTTCGGAATGGTCGTTACGTGTGCTCGAGGGCGCTCCAGCCTCTGCATCCACTGGAGGTGGATTTGCCCTGCTTACCGTGTAGGCATTTCGGATCCCGGAATACTTCTCCTTTGAAGTTGAAAGACTCAAGTGGCCACGCCCACCTCGCCCATCGTCCCCTAATGCTCCCGGTGCGCCAGCCCCGGTCCCGATACTAGGGGATATTGGAAATCAGTAGCGGATGAGCGTGCTTCATTGTAGCGGGTAAATTCTCTTAAAAAAAGATAAATGAAAGGGAGCAGTGTTCTCGTTTAGATACTGTGTGGGATCAACGAGGTTAATTCCTGATCGGGCCCGTCGTTTATTTATCATTCGTCGCATTCCTGGAGAATTTGAAGGAAGTCTCCATATCTTGCTTGTTGACTCCCAAGTAGACAACTTAGCGTTGCGTCTCCCATCTGCACCATTTGTGCATAGTATACATTCAGGAAGTATCCGGGTACAGTCACTTAATCATAACTGTCAGTTCTTGAAAGTAGTTATTGCCAATGCGTTTCGGTTGAATTCACTGGAAACGGAATTAGTCATCCAACTCAAGTGTCTATTCAAATTCAAATCTTTATTTCCCTGTGAGCCAACAACGTCCTTTTGAAAATTATAGCTGTTTGTTGTGAAATTTGCTTGTTATTATAAAGTTAAATAACTTACTTAAACTTAAAAAGTCACGCTACAAGTTTTCCGAGAACATTGAAGCTAAGGAAAGGGCATGATTACTGTCATATTTTTTTCTATTTTAATGCTTCATCTTGTGGGCGAAGTTTACTTCTTTTATGGGAACGAATTTTAAAAAAATTTGTTATCCATAAAAAAAACTCGAGATCATTTAATTCAAGTCACGAACAGTTCTCGTGGAAAAGTAACTATTTTCCTACCCGAAAAAGCATGTATTTGGACTCTCGTTATGGTGAATGCCTCATCAGTACCCACGCAGCACAATGATAGGCCCGAGGGACATTCTTGTAGAAATTCTTGGTTCACCGATCAGCAGGGCCGGAAACTAAGGCCATCCGACTCTTATTCTGCGATAATTTCACAGCAACATGCTTGCACTCCTTTCGATGCTAAGAAACGACGGGGAGAAGTGAAAGGGATTCGTGAATCCGGCTCGTGCTGCAACCCGTCGCACCCTTCTGACGAGGCGTGTATTTCGATCGACACAATTTCCATTTACGAGCACCGCGCAGGGAAATGAGTGACGTGGGACGCACTGCTTGGCTCGATCCCGTCTCCAAGACAACCACGCACTCCACTCCTCGTCCCGTTCCAAACCACCCACCCCATCCCTCACCCCTAGCCCCCTTAAGCTCCTCCCCCCTGCGGTCCATTCACACCTGTCCCAATCGAGCGGCGGGACACGAGGGCGTCCCATTCCATCGTACTGTCGCTGAGTCCCACGCAAAGGAAATTTCCCTCTCTCTCTCTCTCTCTCAATCTTCCTCAACCTTTTTATGAGTCCACTTCCGCCTACCCGGCTTCTCTTCCCGCCTCCGTGTCCTCTCCCCGCCTCCGTGTCCTATCCTCGTCCAATCAACGAAAGGGGACTCCATGTGATTTTCCGATCACGGCCATCGTTAAAACATTCAAGATACGAGCAATCGTAGCGATCATGCCAAATATTTACGTGTGCGATAGAGATCGGAGTAGGCCCGATGAGGGCGAGAAAAAATAAACTAATCGCCGGGGAAATTCAAAATGTCGAGAAATATGCGGAACAAAACAGTGGGTATGCGAAAGAACACCAAACACGGAAGTGAGAGACGCTTTCAAAGTAGATGCCTATTTAGTTTTGCACGCACACTTATCGTCTCACGAGGTTCCCAACAGGGGTTTCACAAATAGGATTGAACTGTTCTCTCTCTGTTTTATTCTTAGCGATTTCCTTGGAATATTCTTCTGAGAATCAAGAAATGTATTCCCTTCCGACCTTGTCTTACATTAGTTATTGAAAGAATCGTAAAATTGATGGCAGTCTCCATATTTCATTAGCAGTAGTCATCCGTTCAAAGTAGGTTTTTGATGGAATCGGGCTCTCACCACTTCTACGTTCGCACACTCGGCCTTACGCTACACTGCATAACCTTATATCACGCATTGGAGCAACCCATTCTTCTACTTCGCATGCACTCTGCCTCCCTTAACTCCGTCAAAAATATCCATCCTTTTCCTCCCTCCACCTCGCCTACTCATCACTCCCCTCTCTATATCAGAGTCTTCAACAATCCATTTCCAATCCATTCGCCCTGTGTCCGTTTCCCCTCCCTTCTTTGAATATCTCCCAACAACCATCCCTTCTCTTCCACAATGCCCAGTTCTTTTTCGTTTGTTTTCCTTTCTCTGCTTTTTACTTTTCCCATTATTCTCCGCACCCACGTCTAGTAAATTTAAGGTTATCTTCTTGCCTCAACCGCCAAGTTTCAGAACCATACAAAACAGCGCTTTATTTCCAAGTTTTCACTTATTTTATCTCTTATCCTATCTCTTATCTTTACCTAAGGTTCCTGTCATCGACTCCCTCCCATTTGTAAAAGCTTGTTTACCTAGCGCAAAATTCCTTTCTCGATGTCTCCAGATCCCACGGCAGAAAATAGTTTGTAGTTTTTGTGTGTAGTTATTTATTTTTTAAATCTAGTTTATGTATTTTGCCACCAGAACAAGACGATGCATTTAATACTTGGTGCTGATTTATTTCTGGGGTGAGCCCCAGATTTTTATGGCCGTAATTATGCTAGTAAACTAGGTACTGTAGGTAACTCTCGTCTTCTCCACTCTTCTTCTATGTCTATTTCTCCGTTCTTTTCCACCACCTTCCATCCACCCACCTTCTTCCCCACCTGCCCCTCATCGTCCCCTTCTTACTTTTGAGTTCCACCCCCCGCCCTCGCCATGCGAATCCGCCGCTCACCCTCCATCCTCCACACCCTCATTTCCTCGGCTCGCATTTAGGCATAGAAGGGGGACTGATTGCCGTCGAGTCACCCGTCTCACTTCCGCGAGTCGAAGAGTCTCCTGAGGAGGACGTCGAAGTTCAAGGTGGGCCTGCCGCCGCAGGGGAGGGCCTGAGTGATCGCGACCCCATTAGTGTGGGAGGAGGGTGGGGAAG
>LYUA01000061.1:258830-272437 GCA_002093875.1 Calopteryx splendens | reverse complement strand
CGGGTGACTCCGTTAAAGTTACTGTCGCAGCATTTCCCGCAGTTTCTTTAAATTTTTTCCTATTAAGGTGGAGCGTCTTCGTAGAGTTTCCGAGTTCTTCCGATGTTTGGAGCGGTCCGCCTCCCTGCGTTCAACTTCCGGTTCAATCGTCCGTTTCCTTTTTTAAACTAGTTTCTGACGAATACGTTTATTTCAAAGTCCTTCTTGGCAAACATATTTCTTTCGAGTCCCGAAATGTAACAAAATAAACTTAGAGCTTTCTTTGAGTTGACTTCGCATGAGCCTTGCTGCGTTCATGTGTATATTTTGAATTTGTCAAACAGAGTTGAGCATTTTCTCAAAGACTTGACGGCGTTTAGATGATGTCGATCACTTCAGGCCGCCAAGGTTACTTCTTAAAATAGTATATATCTTCAGCTGAACGAGAAAATATATGCAATCACACGGTGTAAATGGATTTAGCAATGTAGTATTTTTTTCGTCTTTAATACTATTGGTTTCTGTTCTTTAATCGGTAGAAAAGATACATATTTCCAAATCACCGGCTGAAAAATCTTGTTGGTAGTCAATTTGCGCAGTTCAATGTTTCTTGCTACCTACCACTTATTTCTCTCTTTAGGGCACGACCAGTACAACAGTTATTAATAATTTTCTGTATAAAAAAGTACGGACGACGTTTTTCATAATCCTTCACCACGGGGATGTACACTTTGCATCGGAAAATACACCCTTCATACTCTCATGTGATCTTATCTAAGAAAAGTCTTAAAATGCAAATATTTTCTCAACTTTCTACACCGTTACTTTTGGAAGTTAGAATACTTTATACCATTTCGTTGAACTGAAGTATATAGGTACTATTTATTTGAATTTCTTTAAATTCTATGGATATCACAGATAAATTGATTATCCGATCAAAGATCACACTTAAATGAAGGAATGGAAAGGAAAAGAAATGGAAGGAAGGGGGCAATTGCCTTCCACTTTTCCGCCTTTGTATCATTTGGTACTCGCCGGTTTGCGTATCATTCCTCTCTGTTAAGGGCTGATTGCGTGGATAGAGGTTCGTTTCTTTTTTTCCTTTG
Source organism: Calopteryx splendens (assembly GCA_002093875.1). NCBI lineage: Eukaryota > Metazoa > Arthropoda > Insecta > Odonata > Calopterygidae > Calopteryx > Calopteryx splendens. The sequence continues at coordinate 271,352 of LYUA01000061.1, read as the reverse complement.
TTGCGGTTCACCTCGGCGCAGGAAGACGCGAGAGGGGAGATGGGGAGGTCGGCCTCATTCAAGGCCCTGCTCCAAAATTGACGCCGGGCCCGCATTGATGGGTTGAGAAACCGACGGGAAGTCCTTCTGGCCTTCGTACATCAGGGAGGGGAATTAATGTCGAAACAGAAAACCATTTTTTTCGTCAAAAAATTTCTTCACGGCGATAATACGCCTTCTTCTGTAACGATTCCCTTTTAAGAACTTCATCGTTTCATGCTGCATTTGGATATGACGCCAATCGAACAGTCTCGTGAGGTAAACATTAAACAGAATGACGGGATAATTAGTGATTCTAGGTCGGGTCAAAGGGTGGTATAAGTATTATAAACGAGAAATAGAGGGTCCCCTCAGCGGCACACCGATTTCTGCTTGAACGCACTGTGAATATCAATGAAAGTAGGTACCTACAGTCTCCCGTCCGGCGGACAGAGCGTTAAACCCCTTGAAACCTATGGTTTCTATGTTCATTGAGGATAGACTTGTGATTTAAATTTACTCCCTCTCTGTCATTCCTCCCTAGGAATAGTCTCTCTATTGTATTCAGCCCCAGCCATGCCTGAGTTCGGAAACCGGGACTTGACCTGGCCAACGGAAGCGTTGGGGAAAGGGGTGAGTGAGGAATTGTCCTATCCCTAACGTGAATGGTAACAGGTGTGGGAGTGAGAAGAATTATGATGACCTCCATGTGCGTCCAACATATTTATGATTCTTTGCTGTTAAACATTCTTTTATGCCTAATTTATAACATTTTTTTATTAAAAAAAACAGACCCCCCACCCGTAAGACACCTCTTCTAGATGAGTGCTTGGCCCCTATGGTTGTCCCTCCTCTGTAAATAACCACAGGACGTGTGTTTCGGGCGTGGGAGGTTTTCTCTGACGAGGGAGTGCCTCCCACCTTTCAACACGCACGGAGCGTATGAGGATTGAATGTATGAGTAATGAGTGTATGAGTCTGTGTGATTTTTTTCTATCGTTCACTAACATTCATGACGGCCTTTGGAGCTTTCTTGTTTTTTACTCGTTTAACACGGCCGTTGTGCTCAAGTTGTTTCTGTACTGTACTGTACTGCACTGTACTGTAAAAAAACAGTAATAATAGACAAAGGTTTTATGGTGTGCAAAGACGAGCACGATTAATTTAAGCTTTTCTCTTCGCTGGACAACCGAAGGTCGAGCTTGGGGTATGATATTCGGGAGAAGATGCTTGGTATGAATTTTAAATTCCTAGAATAAGTGAAGCGAAATGTTTAGACTCATTTGTATCTGCATCTACAACATAGCAAGCCACCGCAAGGGTGTTTGGCAGGGGGTTTTAGGTCCTCAGCCATACATGCACTAATGTTATATTAACTACTGCACACAATGTTACGAAAACACCACTCGTTCGCCATTCATTCACACTCACATACCTATGTACATAACTTAAATATAATGTGTTTGCCTTAATCGTTAATGTTCGAGTTTAAGATACATTCGTGTGTTTGGGAGCGATTTCGTTATGATTGCGTATCGTGCGAGGGAAGAACGAATATTTGAATCTGTTGGCGACGGTGTCCATCTCCCTTAATTTATCCCGGTCGTCGAATCTACCAATACAATTTGGAGCCTTAATTATTCCCTCTGTGTCGCTTGAAAACTCGGTTGTCCTACACCTATCTAAAAGTTTAAAAGACTCGATCGAGGATTTCCTTCCATCTGGCGGGGTTTCATTGTGAGCATCTTTCAACACCAGATTTGGATCCTAGAAACGCCATGTTGTGTGCGAGAGTTGACTGTTTTTTTTATGCAAATAATCTGATGAAACCGGGCTACAGCTGTAATCAACTACAAATGGAGAAGAAGCTTCTGCCTTAGGGGGAGGTTGATGTGACGGTAGATCCACGCTTGCTTCAGGGCCGCGTCAGGAGAGCTGTTTGACGTCCGTCCGCGCGAGAATCGAAACGCATCCATAATACTATTAACCACGATGAACCGGTTTATGTCTCAGAAACTTGGTCGTTGAGGCAAGATGAAAAGCGCATGCTGGAGACCTTTGGGATGTGGGTGAGGAGAAGGATGGAAAAGATGAAATGGACGGAATGGAAAACGAACGAAGAAGTTTTGGGAATTGTAGGGGAAGAGAGAATGTTCTTGGAAGATATCCAAAGGAGGAAGGAAAAGTGGATGCAAGGCGTACTGAGTGGCGATGCATTGTTGAAGAATGTGAAAGAGGGGAGAGTAAGCTGGGTAAGCAAGGGAGAGGGTGGAAAAGATTAGACATGTTGGATGGTATGAGCGATGGTAGAAAATATGCGGAAGTGAGAAAGGGTTATTGTAGGGTTGCCGTTGTTTGCCGATCAGCACCCTACCTTAACCGGTAGGTTATCATTATTTAAAAATAAACCACGATGAGACCATGCCCTTGCCCAAATCGAAAGTCTATATCCGTCCCTGGACGGAAGACACGTGACAGCGAAATTTCAAGTCGACGGTTTCCTGCGTGAGAGCGGATAAGAGTCTTCGGAGGAGAAAGAAAAGTGGATCCAGGCGGGTATTCATCGCCTCTCGGTACTCGAAGTCTCTCCCGGGTAATTATTTGTTTGGGTTCGTCGGCCGACTCGGAAGGACCAACGACGTGGGGGGTTTTCACTTTCCTACACTTAGCGCTCACGACTAAATGCATTCCGCGCGGCCTGATTCACGCAATCGGACGAGCGCTTCATTCTGTTTGCCAGTCGCTGACCTTGGCGTTTTACCAGCTGGCTCCGGCGGGGACATATTTTGCCTCCGGAAACGTATTTTCTTTTTTCGCTCCCAAGATTCGACAAGGACGCGACGAGTCGAGCAAACAGGAAAGCCTCCTCCCGTCGAGGATAAGCAGTGGTTTTCGCGCGTCTGGAAGTTAATTGTCGACACCGCTAAGGCAAGAGGAAGAGGTAAAAAAAATGGGAATTCAAGGAAAGGCTCTTATCTTTTTACCTATTTGGACACGTCATTGGATCATTTTCTTGGTGATTGGTCAACCAGATGCAGAGGCGGGAGGAATGGATGACACTCTATGAATGGATATGTGTGGGATTATTTGTGAGTCACAACTTGCAATAACAAAAAGTGCAAGGCGAATTAATTCTAATATTTAATTAATATCATATTCACGGGTAATTGTTTTGATAGGGAGCTCGGATGGCAGGTTGACTAGAAAGATTTCTGAAAAACTAAACTAACGGACTCTCGTTATTTTTATACTGGCATGAGCTACGAAGAAATTCAGTTATATAACTCCATGCCATTTTTGTCAGTGCCGTCTTTGCCGTGCAACATGACCAACGCCCCTGGGGCAAAGGAGCCGCAATTAATGCCGGCGTTACTTGGATTGATCACGGGACACGTCAGGCATTAGCATGAGCGCCTCTTCCCGGGGTAAATGGAGTATCGTACTGTTGTAATTGAATTTTTGCATAACAAACTGCACTCAATAAGTCTTCTAAGTAGCATAGGGGAAGGAATGGTATCCATGAAAAATATTAGCTTAGGGATTTCAACGAGAATACAAATTTTAAAGGCTCTCTGAAAATGTTTGAAGCGTTTTCCCGATGGCATCCACCATTTCATATGTGTATATATATAAGATTGGGATTGCTATGGGTAAAGTCTACTGTATCCGGTGAAACGTTTTGAAAAGGCTTCATATTGAATTGAAAGGTGTAAATTAGTTTTCCCTCATAATTTCATTTCTCACGACCTAGTTTTCGTTGATTAATAATATATTTATGTAACGTTTAGTAATCTACCACTTTAATTTCAAATTGCTATGGGTACCATAATTCAAAATCAGACTCGGGAAAATTTGTTTAGTATTTTTATTTGGACCAGAAAAATATTTATATCTCGGCGAATATTTTAATCCCGGATGTGACACTTGTGCGAGGTTCACTATAATACTATTTTGTCAATTTTCACTTTTCAAACTTCAAAGTTTATTAAAATATTGAATTTTAAAAGGCTAGAAGTAATAATTTTTTAACGTTTGTATTACACGTTTTCCTCAAAGATAAGGAAGCCATAAATATCGTAATTCGCTAACTTGTAATAATTCATATGAATGCGATTGGAACAAAACCGTTATGCGGCTTTCCGCTGTACACATTTCCGCTCTGATAATGACAGCTACACATTTTCCGCTGAGGATGTGGCCAGAACAGACTCATGAAACCCGCCTATTTCAAATGCCAGAATGGGCTGCTCATATCCCTTGTGATTCGCTATTGCCAGCTTTCAGTGACGTCTCCGTTGTACGATGTTGCAGTGACATCTCAAATTTGCAGCCTGTGTGGGTGGGATATTCTTTCGCCCTCAAATTGTCACAAGTGCACGAATGTCTTTTAATTTTGTGTAATCCGTTTGAGCAGGAGAAATCTAAAAATAAATAATGGTTGCGATCACCCTCAGAAAGAAACAGCATAAAAGGAGAAGGCGGAAGAGTAAGAAATAATTTTAGAGATATAGTGTTAAAATTGGAGGGATTCCAAGGTGGAAGAGAAAGAAACACGCTCAAAGTGGCCCCAAGAAAGAAAACATTTTTCTCAATGTAGTCATTTAAGAATAGGGGCGATAATGAGCAACCCAGCCTTATTCCTTTCCGTATTTTAGCCGACTCTGCCCTTTCACCATACTGCTGCCTGGCCTTTGCACATAGAGTGTGCGTGTACTTATCAATCTCCTGGCATGGCGCTTGCTTCTCCGACCGCGATCTTTTCCCTCTCGTAATTTTGCACGGACTGAAGGATAGGGAGGTGCCGGACCATCGGTGCCCGTGCCGAACCACAATCGCGTGAGCTCTGCTTCCACCTATCCAACCAACTTTCGGGTTGAAGCATGTGATTATTTTTTTTTTCAACACGAACGATGAAGACGTGGAAGAAGCAGGGGCGGTTTCCGATGGACCGTCACTTCCTGGACCATCCCGTCGACGGCGGCGCCCGACGTTTCGGGTTTCCGCATCGGACCCCCCACCCCTCTCCGTCCCTCCTCACGCTCCCTTCCCTCCCGTGATTTTGTTTCTCCGGCGAACGCCCGTTGGGATGCGGAACAAGGGAAATTGGACGGAATGTGTGCGGGCACACAGGGACGCTTACCGGCGAGCTCGAGCCCACTTAACTGATGCCGGCGCCAGGCAGTGTTCATGGCTGGCCGAGAAGGGAACGGAGAAATTGAATAAGCCGACTCGAGGATTCCCATCACGTTTGCACCTGCACACACGTCCGCGAGGGACGGCGGCGATGATTAGGGCGACGAGGATGAATGGGCCGGGAGCCTCTTCGCCGCCCTCCGTCTCTTCCTCCCCCGGGTTCTCAGGGCAGGGGGGAGGGGGGGTGGGAGAAGGGCAATGCCAACCCCCAGGCCAGTGTGCCGAGATGCAGTGCAGGGGGGAGGGACGCAACACACGGATGCACCACCCTAAGATGGGCCATCATCAATCGTTTTATCGATCCATTTGAAGGTGAGGCCGACTCTTCCGAGCCACTGATCGTTTATTTTCCTTATCGGTCGTGCGTGGAGTTTACAGCCTTGATGGAGCCATTGAGCTGGATCATCACTTCGCGATGAACCGTGTTTCGAAATAGCATTTCTTCGATATTTATTCGTGCAAATGAATGAAGTAGAGTCACGTATGTTGGGTCTTATTTCGCTGCCGTAGGCGATTGTTTTGCGAAAGGAGAGACGGTGAATTAGCCGAAGAACTCGAATCGTGTCTTGCATACATTCGATGAGGAATACTGCTTTGTTAAAAATATAATCTTGCAACAACAGCCGATTGGCGACACAGCCAAGGGATTTTTTTGATGTTACAATCTTCAGCCTATGGCTGTTTTTCTTTATATAGGATCTGGAAATAATGGAATTTAGAGGCAATTGCATAGGTCAATTTCATCTACGAGGACAGCAGAGCTTTTTAATGTCGCTTTCTCTCTTGGTGTTTGTTTTTTTTAACCTTAGTTTTTCCTGTAGCCCAGTCAGTGTCAATTTCTTTTTGTGAAACATTTTCACAATTATTCTTTGAAATTCATCTGATTTTTTTATTAAAACACCCTCCGATGGGTGCCGATTGCTTTCCTCACGTTCCATACGTGGCCCAACGAAGGCGAAATGACACCTCTTCTTTGTTAACATTCAAAAATTTCGTTTCATATAATTATTCGTAGAAACATCCTTATTGAAATTAACTATGGCTTAGTGATTATCCACATTATAATTTATTAAAGTTTATGGTTTTGGCAAATGAATAATTTTAATTCTGGTTCTATCGAAAACCAAAGTACAAATCTGAGCTGCTGACTTACACGATTTAATCATTCGATTCCCAAATAATGTTTGAATTAATTTGATGATTACAAATGCACACCTACCCTATACCCACTCCGTCCCCTTTTGGGGTAGGTAATGTCAAAAAAGTCTGATTTTAGGTTTTGCCGGGAATCTTACTCTCTTTCACTAATTTATTTTATGTTACTCTATACTTGCCTACGTATTTTGCCCTTTTCACATTCAAACATCAATTAATCCTCATTTGACGAGTTTCTTCGACCACATTCAAGCATGGCTTTCTCGGTATACCCTTTTCCTTTAAAAATTTCACTCATTTATTATATATCTATGTGGCAATTTATCTCTCATCCATTCTCTCAGTGTGTCTAGGCCAAGGACGAATGTTTCCTTTCTACTTATCTATTATAGTTTCATCCAGTTTACTTTCTTTCACGAAGTACTCATTCCTTACCCTATTCATCCGATACTCTCCAATTTCTATCACAAATATTTCCCAAGTACCCCATATTCAGCGCGTTTAGTCGACGTTTATGCTTATCGTGGCATTTCCAAATTTCCCACCCAAACGATAATGTGGGTAGGAGTACACTTTTTTGCAAATCTATCTTTGCTACCTTAGGCAAATATTAATTTTTTATGCACTATAGGTACGACCAATAAAAATGTATATTTGTTTTTAATTCATGTAAGGTGTTAGTTTTACTAAGGTGTTTATTAATTGGTAGTAAACTGATTAGAGATAGGTTTTAAAATAATCCCTGAAAGTAATCAATGATCATTGTAATAGCATCATCGTGAATTTCTTCAGCAAGGAAACATGTAAAAACTTCTTGCCTCACACTGATTCCTTCTTCAACTTATTGTACAATTTAGCCGCTATCATACTGTCCGAAATACATTTTTTTGCCTCTTTCCCGATTACCTCTATCTTTTCTATCACAGCCTTTCTCATCCCAAAATCTCCTCTTTCCAGTCTTCTCTGAACATTCAACAGAAAATTACACTAAAAATATCTAAGACTTCTTCCTTTATCTTTCCCTTTGTTCAGAGTATTTTCTTAATCTTCCTCCACACTGGAATTTCGAAATCCTCCAATCCACGGCTAGCCTCTTTCCTCAAAAGAACGAGTTTATGAACCGTAACAATATGTCCCTCATCAAAGTTTTTACCAATTTTTTTTGCATTTACTTATTTTCAAAATTCTTTGCTTAGAAATCCGTTCATCAATCTGCCCCTCTTCTTTAAACGCTTCCTTTGCCAGCAAATGGGTGCCGCCCGCATACTAATTGATCCCATTATTTTTGTGTCTTTCATATTTCACCTATTACTAGGAGAGTTCCATTGCCTTCGCTATCTTTATGATTCAACTTAATCGATTATGGAGTCTCTCATTGTTGCTGTAATTCAGTCTGCATTAACTGCAATCCCTTGGCTGACTGAATCGATGAAAGGGTTATCGTCGGTAAATTTAACTTAATTTTTCTCAATCCTGGTCCACCAGCCCATCCCATGCCTCTTTTGCCATTTCCTCGGCCGAATGGTTTTTACCTTCACGAAAAAGGATATCCATGAGTTATTGCCATTTTTATCACTGAACACTCATCCCAAGTTCCTATCCGTTACCTTAATTTTTGAAGTCTGATTTATGTGCAGGTTTTGGATATGACGCCTATCCCCGCAAATCTCTCTTTATATGGTGTAATGCTTTCATCAAGTCATCAATGTCTTTCATCGATCGATTATTTTCTCTGGAATACTCTTTCCCAACCTCTCTCCATATTCATGGAGTAAACAAAGACACCGTATGTTCTACATTTATTTGTGTAAATATTCTCTCTGCATATATGATATTGCTTTTTCCCATTCTCTTTCCAAGAAAAATATTGCATTTCATATTCAAGGTTCCTGACTATGACGTTGATTATTTCCTGCATTTTGCTTGCGAAATTAAGCAATAGTTGAATGGTCTTCCTTGCCTCTTATGCCACTCTTCTTATCGCTTAAGTTGACATAACCAAGTCTACTGGTCAATCTGCTTCCTAAATAATTCTAAGGTATTGTTGACGCCTTGCGTCGTATCTCTGTAGAGATTCTAATCTCTGCTGCCAAGCTGACCTTCATTACCCGTTGGGTTTTTTTCCCTCTATCTAGCTTCATAGACTCAAGGTAATTCACGTCGCAGTCTATATCCAAGATTAATCTTATTAGAACCAGCGGTAATTAAAAATCCTGAAATGTTTTTCGTTAGTTCAACTGCTTTCCCGCTACATTTTTAAAATAATTTTTATTGGAAGTTTTTCTTTCATTTTTCTTTGAAGTTAGGTACATAATATATCAATTTTTCCTTTTATTTCCTCATATTTTTGATTTTTCCTTCGATTTTCTGGAATATCCTAGTAACTCTACTTCGATACATTTATTTCTAAGTTAACTTCGATCTTAACGAGTCTCTCGAGTCAACTTAATTTCGACTCCGTTTTCCTGATGTGATTGAAATATGCTGTAGGCCTCGATATTTAGTTTTACACTCTTTCTTGAAAACTATTTTTTCATTTCACTAGTGCTAATACTTATCATGGGACCTTAACCCGTAAAAAAATCTTGTAACCTTCTTCATCTACTCTCTTACAATTTCAATCACATTTACGTTAGCACTCAGCCAATTTTCGCATTCCATGTGCACTCCCACAGCCGCGTGGCTAATTGTTCCCGCCCTGGCGCACGGCCAACAGGGGCAGAGCTTTTTGACTTTCGTAGCAAACATTCAGGACACTTTGTGTGAACGCATGCGTTAGCTTGTAGTTTTATATAATTGGACAGTATGCCTCTTTGTCAGTTTTCCGCCACTTATTTTGGTGCAAATCATTTCAAATTGGTCCGTTATATGTTTCAATATGCTCACTATGCCATATTGTAATCAAAACCACAGTCTGGCGTGGAAAGGAATGTCTGATAAGTGAGTGTATAGATCTTCTGGTGCCAAGAGGCAACTGAACTTGACACATACACGTTGAGGGATAGGGCAGCTCTTTTGACCAGTGTCGTATGTGTTTTTCCATGAATTCCTTACGGCCAGAAAAACATATTGTATGAGTTCAGTTATGTAGGGTGCCCTTAGGTATCACCCGGTTCTGAACCTGTAATCCTCGGGTCAATGGCTGGGCTATGCTATGAATTATTACTATTAGCCCTTTGAAAAACAAATCGAAGTCCCAATTTTCGTTTAAGGCACGATTGGCGAAGCCCGTGGTCACAAAGAAAGAATTTTGTCGGAAACTATTTATATTTGACTCTTTTTAGATTTGGAGGGATTTTTTTCTGCTTGGTGTCATTTCGTCGATCATGATAATGTCCCCAAAAATATTTGTTACGCTATTCAAACACTATTTTGCCATTTCGCCTGTATGTTTTTCTTTACACGTATCAAATAATTAATATTCCATCCCAGAGCAACGTGACACTTTCTGAAAGTGGTGAAGAGTACCGTAAACATTTATATGAAAATAGTGATATCAAAGATACTTCTAATTATAAATTTCTCTCACTAATTTCAACACACTGATTGCGAGCAGCAATTAGCAGCTTTTGTTAACAACGATTTTGCAACACTGGAACTTATTTTTATCACCATAAAAAACACGCGGTTACTTCCACGCAGTGTTTTTCTAAATTAACAAGTTCACAGAAAAAAACTATTTTCGTACTCACGGGAATCTGATAGTGATAATGCTGTCCCTCCACGTAGTAACGCCGAAGTCAATCAACTTTATTTTTTAAATCTGGTATGTAGTAAACACTTAGGGTTCTGTACTTGATGGATAAAGGGAAAACATATGAAGTTAATTTGCGCATTTGATAGTTTTGATCTTTTCTATCTGCCACTTCACTTTTCCATAACACTTCTCCAATCACAGAAGTTTTATTAAATGATAATGCAATTTAAGTCGCTTCAACTGGCGCTGGCCGAATCATGTTGGTTTTGCCTTACATAACTCATAAGAGCCATCAGTATAGAAGGCTAAACCTTGAGCAATTGCTAACCCTATAATCTCCCCACTATGAATGTCTAGACCGTAGGAAAGTTCTACTGGCCTATTTCATAACCCGGGTATCGATATGGATCTAAATGATTGGTCTCAATCACAGCGTAACTATGGGACCGTAATCCCCTTCAATCCATTCCGTTCTGATCGTGGAGGTGCGACTCATGGCGAATGGATCGGTGCCTTCATTCCTTTCTGCCTTCCCTATCGATAGGTTTTAAGTGGTTAATCCACGTGGATGTTAAAGGGATTACGATGTTTTCTCTTTGCAAACCCCTCCTCCTCTGGTTTCAGCTAAAGAGGAAACGAAATGGAAGCGGCTCTTAGGTCACTTAAAGCGGTACTGATACCCTTAAAGCGAAAGAAAAATTAGCTGGACGATGCTAAGGTAATGAGGGTTAAAGTTTTGCGACGGACCAAAGTTAACCCTTGAAAAACAAGTCAAAGGCCGATTATTCATTTAAGGGGTGATTGGTTCGTGCGCACACGGAAAGGATTTGGTCGGAACCTCGATTTTTAGTCGTTACTATTTATGTTTGGAGGGTATTTTTCTGCTCGGTGTGACATTTCACAAATTATGATAATGGCCAAAAAAATGATTGTTATGTTTTTAGAATAAATGAAAGCAGCATTTAGGAGTGGTCTCAAATTCTCCCCATCATTCTTTGCCATAGCTTTCTAACTCTCATTACCGTCTGCAAAAGGAAAGAAGAATGGAAAAAAAACAATATACGTGATTTTTCGATGTAATTTTTTTCAGCATGGTGTTTTTTTTTCGTTTTATAATAAAGATCAATTTCACTAGGTTTTCCATTCCAAGTAAAAAATAAAATAAAAGTTCAAGGAGTTATCAGATTTCATATGATCACCATCATTGGAAAATTTATAGAACATGTATCCGAGATAAACGACTATTATTATTTCAGTTGAACTTCGAAAGCAAATGTTTTTAGCTATGGAATCAAAAAAATTGTCCCCTTAGTAGTGATAATCAGGATAAGATATAATTTCCATAATGATTCATTCCGTGTTCTTGAGACTGTAATGCGACCGTATACTGTGTTTGACCTCTTCCCGCGTTGATGTTCTCGAGTACTTGCATTCCACGGGCTACGGGAGCCGCGAAAGGGCAGTCCTCTCCTCCCATTCCATCCCTTTATGGCCTCTTGAAATACCATTTGGCTAACTCATCATCAAGCTGCGAGGTGGCATAGTCTGCGGGCGCGCTGCGTGTGTGTTCCGCGACCTTCTGAGAGCATGCTGTGGGTGGAAGGCGATGAATGGAACGAAGAGGAACGCTCACATCCGCCGGAGAGAGATAACAAGAGAAGCGCGCGTCCCGAAGAGCGTAATTTAACGAAATCGATCTATTTCGCTTCCGCTGTCGCCGCTCCTACGAATTCCGCTCGTCTTTTATTTTCTCATTCTATTTCCCTCCGACTCCCCTTTCGCTTACACGGGAGCCGACCGGGTTTGCGTCAACACCTACAGGCGGCCGCCGACGACTCGTTAAATATGCCAGAGATGTTCGTGGCGGTTCGACCTCTTTAGCACCGAATGGCGCGACCCCTGAAGGCGGTGCAATCCATCAAGGCAGGCCACAAAATGGTAGAGGAGCGGAAAAGGGTAAATGGGGTTTTCTCAGCTCCTGCGACTTCGCACGCTTTGATCCGGAAGGAGAGAAATTGCCGGGCGTGTTACGAATTGCCTCTTTTTTTCCAGAGAGGATCGCGTAGGAAGAATTTATTTTTTTTCCATTTCCTAACGGATGGTAAACTTTGTCTTTCTCGACGCAAAAGTATAATGTGCTTGTGGTTGGATCTATCAAAAGTACATATTCTATCTGTTTGAGTAAGCTTTTAAATACGTTAATAAATTAGCCAACTCCTAGTGTGGTGAAATTTTAAATACATTTTTGACAGCTGGCATTTGAGTTTTATGAAATATGTTTTGATAAAATATCCATTTAAAATAAAACCTGCTCGTCCTCTCAGCCCCTACTGTCAAGAAGTCAATGCACTCTAGTGCACACTAATTCTAGAGCGAGTGTGGCACGAAAGTGTACGTTATATCTGAGACTACGACATTCTATGTACCTGATGATGGTCTAACGGCCGAAACCGGTAGTA
>LYUA01000061.1:211092-222555 GCA_002093875.1 Calopteryx splendens | reverse complement strand
CTCCCCCCCCCCCTACGGCTCCACTCAATTCTTTGATAGAAGGATTGGGGGGAGGGGCGGAATGCTAATAAGAGGGCGGTGACGCGTGAAATTTTGAGAATAAAATATGATTGACGTCGGAAGGGTGTCTCCGTAGATGGATTACGTCGCCTTGGGAAGGTGGAGGAAGTGAAAATCTCTGCTCTCTAGGACCCCCCCGCTCAAAATCCAAACGGAGGGCGCACCCTGTGGACTCAGCATCCCCTTACCCCCCACACGCCCATTTTCCTATCATTTGCTCGAAAATCGCCGAATATCTCAGCACGTAATTGCGTTTTCTTCATCTCGACTTTTCTCATCCAACCTTTTTTTTAATTTTAATTCCTCTTTCTCAGCCGACACATTTCCCGTGGGATCAAACTATTTTGGAATTCAACTCCTTATCAACCGGCTTTTTGCTGTTTTTCTCTCTCTCCGTCTCGGATCATATCGTTTTTTTCTGAAATGGGGAGATGGGGGGGGTGTAGGGTTTTTTTCCTCAAGACTCTCATCAACTGAACGTTTTGGCGAAATGCGTCGTTCGTGATTTCAAAGTGATTCAGATTCCGGGAGGATGGGAGATGCTGGCCAAGTTTTATATCATCTGTGACCGAAATTTTGTTAATTGATACCAACTCAATGGGGGTACCCTTATCGACCATGATTTCCTCTTCTTTCATTTGCTCTAATATAGGTTCATCTCGTTTATCGAATTCCCGGTGAAAGGCTTTCATCTAGCTACTAAGCTCTCACATGTAGAAACCTGAATATTGCTTTTATTTACTCGTATTCGGACGCTAATTGCGGGATGGTCCTACCTTAAAACAGTAAATGCCGTCATTCAAGCCCGGCGGACAATAAAAATTGGGATTAATAGTTATCCCGATGAAGATAATTTGTGATCGAATCAACGTCAATGGACGGTGATTATCTTAGTTGCAAATAAATGGAAAACAATTACATTTTTGAATTTCGAAGTGGATTTTTTTCTTCAATGGTTTTATCTCTAATCAGTCTTGTGATTCAGGACGTGCAAACTGCCCGATTGAGACTTTTACGATGGTCAGCGTCAGCCTGAAGCGTCAACTGACTCTACTCTATCTTCCTCTCGTAGATGCAGCATTTAATATCAGTGGCACCTTGATGTTCCCTTCATCCGTAGGGACAAAAACTCATAAAAATCCTTGAATTCGTTCCGGGGAAAGCATCAGGTCTTGCGGCGGGGGGAAAAATCTCCTTGGACCAAGAAACGACTGCGGGAGAACCGTCACCGCCTTGACGATTCGATTTTTGTAGGTCCACCCACTGAAAGAGTTGATTTTTTTTATTATTTAAAGAGAAGCACCTCAAAACCACGCCTCCCAGAGCGGTCGTCTTATCCTCAGTATTCACGTGTTCCCGTTCTAGAGAGATAAGGGGGACGACTTCAGAGTCGAATGCCATCGTATTCTAGCCCTAGATTTATCGCGTTCTCAATTGACGATCATACACTTGGGGTGGCTCGCTTGGAGTTCGAGTTGGAGGGTCGACATTTTTTACTCTTAACATACCTACCTAACCGTTCTTATAGGATATTTTTTTCGGATCGGACATGCAATCGGCGCTAGCAGCGTAGGTATATTATATTCCTCGTTTATCTTGAGAAATATATTATCAATTTCTAATTGCTGATAAATTAACTTAATGCCGGATGAAAGTTTCCACTCGCAATCCAAGTTGATTCAGTTTGAAATTCCTCTCCATATAACATTCGATCAGTCACGGGTCTGCTCCTGTTTATATTCGCCGCTATTCCTGTTTTCGTAGCGTTTCACGGAGGTTCGATTTATGGCGCTGAATCCATATTTTCAATGCAAGAGAATTTGAACAAAATCCGTTCTCCACCCAAGATAGGAGCTTGGGCTCTTCATGAGAATATTCCGGTAAAATGCATCAAGCAGTAAACCTTTTTATCTTTAGGTTTCATCTTCTTCGGCTTCGGTTGATTCCTGTCATCCACATATGCCATCAATACTTTTTATTCTCGGATCCGCGTGTTTTATTTTCTCTCTAGTAATCATAGGTTGGGGGTGGAATTGAATCCTACACTTCAATTTTCTTCTTAATCGCTCATGCCGTGAACCCCTTGTTCGTGGATATGCTTACGGAATTAAATTTTTAATTTATTTCCCCCAAAAGTAACGTTTTCGAGCGTTTTTTTTAAATTCAATTCCAAATCGTGTATATGAGAGGAATAAAATTGTGATTGGTCTTTTCCCTGATTTTCTTCCATTCCGGAATTCGGAGGCGTCTCATTGCAGGTGTTTTCCGAAACCTGCTATACTAGCAAGTGGCCAGCAATACCTACTGGGACAGCAGTCCGAAATCCAATTTTTTTATGCGTCTCCTTACTATTAAGGTTAAATAATCTTAACGTAACAAATACGTTTTGCTTCCACAGAAATAGTGGTATGAGACTGGCCTAAAATTGGCCATTTGGAAATGTCTCTTCTGATAAAAAAATTGAGCACTTATCCAGTAATGCATTGAGTGCAGCCGTGCACCACTGTCAAACCTATTGAAGATCGATCGTGAAACTCTCTTGTGGCAGCGGATTTCCCGGGGAAAATGCGCTGGGTGCCCATGGAATCGCCGTGGCACAAGGGATGGCGGGATCGGAGGGGAGAAACTGCCAGGGAGTGGCCAACTTGCTCGGGCGCCGAAGCGATATTGGGGCCGAGAAAAAATAACGCCTCGGTTGGGGTCATTTGTTGCCATCACTTGAGGGGGCTGAGAGTCATTCATTAGCACCGCCGTCGACTCTATCTAGCTTGACTCGTGTTGCCTCCGACCCCTCCCTCCCCTTCCCTCGCGGGCATTCGAGGTCACCCCACCCCTCCCTCTCTCTCTCGCCCCACCAACCCTCGTCACCCCAGTCATTGTTAACCCCATGAGTCCCCTCCTTTCCTCCCTCCCCTCCAGTGTACGATATCCTCCCTCTTCCATAGGGGGAGGAGAGGGTCACCGTGCGTTACGATACGAATTTTATTTTCACGTAATACAAAATATGGTGAAAAACATTCATGGCTTAATCTTGTACCGTACCTTAAAATACTTGGGTAATACACAAATATCGGGTAGAGGACGGGGAAAGCACTTCATATACAATGGGAGAGTTTTCATAAACCAAAAAAATCAGTTTCATCTGACGAAACAGTGGGGTCTCGAGTGAAAAAAAATTAAGGAGAGGTGCCATTCAGCACTCTTTAGACCTCGACTTGAGTACATGTCGAGCACGCAACGAGGCTCGTAGTTTATCAAATGACGGAGACGCATAGAAAGCCTGCCCCCATACTTTAAATTGTTATGCGGACGGAGAGAGTTACGCCATTATTTTTTCGCCCTGAATGCGAGCCACTGGAATCCCAAACATTTGCATGCACGACTCAAACTACTGGAAAAAATGCGTGACGACGCGCAAGACGCGTGTGAGTTAAATGCTCTCACAGAGGCGGAGTGATTCAAGCCCCGAAGTTGCATTGGCAGACCTCCGTTATCCCCGGATTCGCTAAGGGAAATTATCTGGCGGGACGGACGGCGGTATATGTGCATGGGATCGTTAATCCTTCGTACGATTTGAGACCAAAGCAGGATAAACCAAACATGATCAAATGTTCGAACTGCTAGACAAATAGAATGCTACCTAATTGTGCATGATGAATCACTTATTGCCCTTAAGACTGGTGGCCTTACACTCCCCGCCTTACGCGTTTGTGACGGTTTCGAGGTAGATGCAAAAAAATAGTTCACCTTGCCGTACTGCTGATGAAAATGTTTCGTGCCTTAATTTCGCACCACAATTCAGACCTCCATTTCTTGGACAAAAGAATATCTTCTATATGCACGTGTTTAAAACTTTATTATATGATATTTTTTCTATTTAAAAATGAAAACATCTTTGTGTAGCCCTCTTAACA
Source organism: Calopteryx splendens (assembly GCA_002093875.1). Lineage (NCBI taxonomy): Eukaryota > Metazoa > Arthropoda > Insecta > Odonata > Calopterygidae > Calopteryx > Calopteryx splendens. The sequence continues at coordinate 218,581 of LYUA01000061.1, read as the reverse complement.
TTTATTAACTAACCCTGGTTTTGACATTGTAGTTGTCCAGAACATGGGGGTTGTAAGCGTCGAAACCTGGCTAGGTTAATGAACATTTGACTCTACTATTAGGAGATATGCAAAGGTCTTGCAAAGTGAACCCTAAATAATTTTAGTAACCATGGCACATTTGGAAAGGTTGAAGAATACTCTGATTTTTTTAAATCCGGAAGTTACCCCGCTTTCATGTGACCAACGGAAAGAGTGAATACTCTGTGCAGTGTACAGATTGGAGCTACGCTTCGAAGTTGGAAGAGAGACTCGAAGAAAAAATCGGAGATTGTGTTCACCCCGAAATCTTGATTTTTATTGCTTGAAGTCAAAATATTTGCTACGAGAACAATACTAAATGGGTACGGGGAACCATGAAATAATATTTTGCTTCCATATCGCACCGTAATCCTATAGAATAAACATTCCGAGGCTTTATTTTATCCTACATTATTTCGTTTCCTACCTCAATCTCGTCCTTTCATACGGTCCCTCACCGCTGCATGCCTTTTTCACTCCCTCGCCAGTTCACTACCGATTCACCTTCCCCTCTTTTTGTCCTTCCTAATCGTTCAACTAACCCCCTCAAATGACCTTGCTCCCGCCCTGGCCTACTTAAACCCTTACCTGTCACACCACCTTTACTCTCCTCCCGTCCTCTTCGACCCCCGTTCGTTCCGACTCACTCACGTTAGGAGATTTACCTGCAGACAGCCCCTCAATCCGACGTCAACCCCTGTTCCATTCCCCTCCCTCTGTCGCACACCGGCCCCTTTCTTCTGTTTATCATCACTCCATCCATCCTCCGCCAACCGCCTTCGCCTGCCTCGTCACGCGTATATCCGCTACATCTCAGGCTGTCTCCATCCACCGCATGGTGCCGTATTCCCAAAGTGGAGTTTAACTGGGATAGTTAGTTAATGCCCTTCCAGAAATATACTTACTGTGGACTTTGAAGGGAAATTCATAGAAATCTGTCGTTGTTTCCATGAAAGTACATGGATTTATGTTGAAGTTACAACACATTATCTAAGAAGAATTTTGATGCATTTCTGTGTAATTTCGTTTTGGTTTACATCAGTGTGGTAATACCCTTCTCCTCGTCTAAAATCTTAAGGGAAAAAAATAATGGCGTAAAATTGGAGCGAGAGATAGAGATGAACCAATGTTCTGGTTTGTTTGACTTACTCTTCTGGCAATGGTGCTTTGCTATCTTTCCTCTCAACAGTCCATCATTCCTTTTCGAGAACTCTTCCTGCTCCTCCTTTTTCCCCTCGAAATTGAAATACATGCCATTCACGCTGTTACCATTCAGGGTAGGCACTGCCGAAAATCCTCATTTTGAGTCATTTCAAGGATTTACTCCCTGTTAATAATTCCCTCCTTACTGACCTGTCTTTGTTTTCCCCGCTGTCGCATCCGTACGTTGTTTCATACATGCCCCTCTGTTCCTGAGGCTGAAAATTCTTCGTCTTGAGAATATCTTCCACATTCACCCATGAATTTGGTGGAAGCCCACTACTTCCTCTCAAACCATCATTCACTCTACTCTTATATCTCTGCTCGTTGATCTGAATCTCATCCGTCCTCTCAACATGACCGAACCAGCGTAGCCAGCTACTTTCATAATCCTCATTCTTTCATATCCTCAAAAGCCATAATACCGTTCTGTTGGAGGATCAGGGTGACAATAGACAGTGTAGCCTTAAGGATTTTCAGCTGCTCTTCCTAACCTTTAGGTAGTAAGAGTTATGTAAAACATATACGCTGTAACCTTGGATATAAATATTTTATAACTACGTTCAATTATAAAATTATCGGAGAATACCAACCAACCTAAGCAATCCAAAAAATTGAACGCTAATCGAATCGTCACATTCTGAATCCCATGTTTTACCTTGTGTCAAATAGAAATTATTCTCGAAAGAGTCGATGCATATTGTGACATTTTTCAAACATTTTAAGTTTTATGCATTTTTCTATTTCTTCCCAGTGGCTGCCACGGTTATCGCTTTTTTGTTGATTAAAAAAAGATTGCAGATAGCATATGATTTTTTATATTATTTATGAAATCCTATATTATTATGATATTTGCTGCAGGTTTATTTTTATTTAAAAAATAAGGCAATACAGAACTAATATATATATCCTTTGTAGGTGAACGCTGAAAGGACTTCCGTCGCTAAAAAAATAAATTTTTCTCCCGACCGATCTTTTTGCCCAGGGTAATCAAATGCAAATTAATGCGCATCTCAATTGGAGGTTATGGACAGGACAGGTCATGGACAGGGTGCAGTTTTTTTCAACTCATTTGCATAAAGTGTCAGGTGCAGAAATTGTCTCGTAATTTTCTTGAAGTGATGGAAAGAGGTCCGGAAAAGCTCGTCAAGCCAATTTTCTGTCCATGATGAAGTTTGTTAAGGTTGATAGTTTTAATTTACGAACAGTTAATATTCCAAACGAACAGTTATTCCTTCAGATCTCTTCTTCGTTCTCCTGACCTCTTCGTAGATAAATAGATTCTTCTACACTTCTCAATCTCCCCCCCACGATAGCTACGTCACTGCTCCCAACTCTCGTGGTATCTAAATTTTTTGAGTAGTCATTTGCTGAAGAAGTACTTTGGAAAACGTTTTTAAAATCCAATTCGTGCGTTCTTTCGAAAAAGTTTTTTTCGTCATACATACTATTTCCTTATCCATTCCACAAAAGTTGACTCAACCCTCCATCTGACTCATCTTCACCTTCAGACATCGTGTTCTGATCAGTATTCGTCTCTGACTACTCCCTGGAGAGATCAACTCTACCATCTACATCAAAAATATCACTGCTAACATCTTTCTCTTCCTTCCTAGCTCTTATTAGTTTCGATGAAGGCTAAAACTCTTTATTTTATCATTATGACAACACTGGAAAGTACCTACCATTAGGTAATACATAATCAATATATACGTATAGCGTGATATTTTTACTGCCTTTAATTGCCTGCATTGAAATATTTGCCTTGAACGACCTCGCGATCTTGTGTCGATGTTTTGTCGCGCTGAAAGTGTGCTCGAATAGGTAGGTCCACCCGCGTCCGAAAGAGTTTGAATTTACCCGGCCAGGGGCTTGCGGGCGTATCAAGGGGACTGAAAGTAAGGATCGCCCTCGAGTTTGAGAGTGATGATTAATGATCACTGCGAGAAAATAAAATTTGAAAAGAAGAAATTACATCGCCTTGAAGCACACTCGTGCGTGTTTGGCGGGGGGGGAGGGGGGGAGTGGGATGGATGTTAGAATAATAAGGAGAAGGGAAAACCACCAACTTTCGAAACGTAAGTAACTTTGCGGGCGGAAGCGGAGCAAAGTGGGTGGGAAAGATGAAAAATGAGGGGTGTTTGTAGGGACAGCATGCTCTCCCGGTGGTGAGAATTTTTGTTTGGAACTCTTCAGCATCCTGAGAGTTATTCATCGTAAAGCGTCTTTTCGCGTACATACTCGAAGTGTTTTCTCCGAGTTGAGCCGCAAAACTGGGCTTTTGCTATTTATTAAAATCACTTTGTGGGGTGATGCTGCGATGGAAGATGGCCGCTGGAAGATATGGCGCCTTTAATTTCATTCCTGTTGAAAAGTTTTTGTTTCTTATTTTATATTTTCCCTTACCCCCTCGAATTTCGTTGCTGGATGAAGGTAAGGATATGCCAACCATCAATCAGCAAAGGGCATCTGACCTTTTGACGCGTTTCAGATACCGCACTGAAGATAATGATTAGCACCATTCCTCCGTTGGCGAAATGTATGAAAACAGGCCACGTACCACACACACACACGGCCATGGCGTCGTTCGCTCCTTTGTGAGACCTCAGTTTATGCAAGAGTTCATTAATTAAACCCAATAAATTATTTTAGTGAAAATATTATTTCCTGCGGTCATCCATTTAATTCGTGAAATGAAAATAAAAATATCCAAGATGTCGCTACCCACTCCTTCATGGCTTCGGCGTCATCGGGCTCGGCTCTGCCAATGCCATGGCAAGATAGACCTTAAACACCGTGGCTATAGCATGGAAACGAGTTGTGACGTTACAACTATGGGACCGACGGGACCCTTTCAGCGAAATGCCGATGCGCTTCGAAGTTACTGCACGAGTATTTCTTTATTTTTAATATATCAGGAATAGCAATAATATAAATTTGTGAACGAGCCCATTGAACTTTGTGGAGGCAATTTGCCTGTGCGCATGCACACATAAACGACCGCGTTAACACACAATCTGATTCGGTTGTAGTCAGAAATTGAAAAATCCACGAATTTTTTCGCATAATATTCTAGTTCTTAAGCAATCTGCTATCTTGACTAAAGAGCATCGGATCAATACCCAAGCCCCCCCCCCCTGTCCTCACGTCTTATCGTCTCTTCCAATTAAATGACGTTTATACTGCGGAAATATTTACCCAAATTACATCTTGGAGACAACAGTCGTCGTAGTGACAATTTCTGCCAATCTCTCGGTGGATCTCTCAATTTGCCGCCAATCGAGATGACAACACATCAAACTGCATTGTTGTTCGCGGCCACGCAGAGTATTGTGAGTGAATAAATACGGGAGTGTCCATCGCAAAGAAGCGGAAAATAGCTTTTAAGCGTTGAAAAAGCTGTGCGAGAATCGTCAGAAAAATCTTACGCTTAGTTAAAATGTTTCACTAACGCTATGGTTCCGTGAACTCGTTACCATGAGGGTTGAGTCTTTATGTTAAGTATATAGAGAATCTTACAAACTCCTTTACATTTTCCCGAAAATCGGTCCTTGAAGTTTCAAAAACTTACAGTTAAATGATAGTTAAAACAGAATTTGGGTCCTTTTTAAATACCTATTGGTAGTAGTTGTTATTGGAGGTGACAGCTGAGGTCATTTGCGCCATTAGGGATGAATAGGTGAGTAATATATAGTATAATATGGTAGAGATAGGACTTCCAGAAGAGGGGCTGGAAGAAGAGTGGAGAGAAACCCGGCGTCGGCATTAGCCTACTTCTTAACGAAAGACGCCATGTATCAGCAGTCTAACCGCCCCTCCGAAGGATGGAGTAGCACTTGTGTTCTTCATATAGTACCCAAGTAGAGATCGGGTTACCACGGTAAAAAACCTTGACAACTCTGGGATTCGAACCCGGATCCACTGGGTGAGAAGCCATTACACTAGCCATCTCACCAACTCTATACCAAAATATTGTATTACGCTCTTATTGTTTGTTATATTATAGTTAAGCTGTGTAGGGTGATTTTATGGTGGTTCACATGCCCATTTTGCTTCTAACTCATGAAAATTGGAAAATATTATGCCACGGTTAAAAATGTCTATGTAATCTCGAAGAGGAACCCTTTCTTTTATTAGTGTTCTCTGATTCCTCCCAATCAAATGGCAAATCAATTATATTACATATAAGGAAGTTACAGTTGGCGTTAAATTGAGCTCAAGCATTTCCATATTTTTCCGTGCATTTAAATAATATTAATACAAACATTCAGATGCGTACAGATGAGGTTTTACTTAATTTTCGCTGTTTTTTATATCGTAGTTATTTCACGTGATTCCTAAGGGTCCTAAGTAAGATGGCTTGGAAACAAATTTATCAGCTCTTATTTTAACGTGAATAATATGTCAGCGAATTAAATTTTCATTCTAATTGCTCCGGTGCTCCCGATAATTAACTTCTATTAGCAATAAATATCTCTATAAACGTTCGAGAAGCTCTCATTTAGAACTGTGTTTCAGTAAATTTTTTTTATTTCTACGTATTTTATGATAGAAGGAGAGCGCTAGAGCCCTATCATCTTACCAGCATAGCTATGAGAAGGTAATAAATTCAAGGGTGTAATCAATTCAAGTATGACCTGTACATGACGCATTACAAGCAGTTTTCTGGTCATGAGAACGGCGGGAACCTTCTCATCGGCATGATGAGATTAACGAGACGCATACTGCTGCACCTACTCATTCGATAGCAAAGAATAAAAGATAGAACACTTTATTTTTAATAAGGACAAAGCATGTCCATCTCCCTAACATTTTCCCTTCCTTTTTTGTTGCATGATCATCAGATCTTATACATCCATGATTCATCTGCTCTTTCCTGCCGAGAGAGGTGGAACAATAAATCAACGATCCATAGATGACAGAGGTGCCTTACCGACGACTAAGATGCGCTGGACGGCCTCATAATTGCACGATAGATGAACTACGTAGTGAAAAAAAGTTCCATTGCTCCCATCGGGTTTCTCTTCCTGCTTAATCAATTTTATAAAGTGACCTTGAGCCATTAACCTAGCGTAAAATAGTTCATTGAGTATTTTATTTACAATTAAACTATCGTTCATTTCAATATATAACTAACTGAATACCTACTAATGCTGATGTTTGGGGCAGTGTTTTCATAAATATTTATAAATGATGTTTACTTTGATGGTTGGTGTAGCAAGTCTTTAATTATTTTTCCACGAGATATTAGAGATCAGCGGTAGTCTTCCAACAGTATTGTGGGCTATCCATCCACACTAATGAGCCCGAACGTTGGTTTTTGATAGGTGGGCTTAGAACTCACCTCGTACTAAGCCCTACTTTCTGAGGAATTCACAGAGTCGAGGATGGTGGAACGGTTCACTTATCTCTGCGGCCATTCGATTTCCAGCGAAGTTCTGGCAATCAGAAAATAGCTGTTTGCATTTTACGGGGTCGTCGAAAGATATCACCCGGATGTGAACTGGGATCTTTTGAGCGACGGCAGAATGATCTTCCCACTTGGCTACCACGCCGCCTTCTGGTGCATAATGATTTAATTTTAATTTTTAGGCCATTAACTTTTTTTACGCATAATTAGCCTAGTAAATATATTATCCTCTGATTGAATACTAAAAAAATATTATAAAACGCAGACCTCATCCACTTTAATTGCTGAAGGTTATGCTAGTACTGCCATATTTCACTGCCAACGGGGCAGTTGTAAGGGTAATTATATTAGCCTGGCAATTTGCTGATACTAATAAGTTTGAGTTAGGATCGAATAGATTGGTGACACGCTATTACCATTTGTGGCCAAATTCTCATGTAGACACTCCATTATATTGTTTTTTTTATTATATTATGCCCAAAGGTGACGTTACACATTACAGATTGCGTTGGTCATGGTAATTATTAGAATGGATCTAAATTGGCCACTGGCGGAAAGGAACCAATTGCACTCGTATATTAATAATATTTGGGATCACCTCCTTATGAAATGAAATCCCTCCCGAGGGTATCGGGCAACCGTCAACCTGAGACTGAACGGGAGAAAACGATGCGAACATTTTTCCAGGAATTCCGTCACAAGTTCTCCCGGGCGATTGATAAGGAAATAAGTGGAACGACGACATACGGGGGGAGGGGGGGAGGCCAGGGGAGGATTTCTCGTGGACGAAGTGTGAGGGGAGGATGGGAGAGAGAGAGA
>LYUA01000061.1:182267-192725 GCA_002093875.1 Calopteryx splendens | reverse complement strand
TGTGGCTGCCTAAGGATTTCACCAGGATTCAAAACAGGAAGACCTGTTTTTAAATCTGCCAAATTACCAAGAAGGTTTAGAATAAAGATGGGATCACTATTATCGCTAATATTACTAGCAGACTCATCTATGGATGATTTGGAACCGGCGCTCTGTGATTCCACAAATCCGCTTTTAAAGAATGCTTTTTTTATTGGCACTTTAATGTAAACGATAGGGCATGATTTTCCGGAGGGTAGAGCGCTGAGATTTTAACCAAAGGGTCCTGATTCGATTCTGGGTGTAGCCGCCGGGCCCCCTGAGCTTAACCCAAGCCATGTTTTTTCCCCAACCAACCTTTGGGTCGATTGGTGTGATTTTTTAAACGTAAATGATGTGCCGTTTTTTCTTGATAGAAACATGAGCCAATTATTGGATTATTCTTCATCAGATTGTGGCTGGATTAAATAATTTTTCTATTGAAAATTGGACGATATTGAATACTTTTCATGGAAAATTGATATATATTCAATTTTAGAAATCCATTGTTTACCGTTTTAACGTTCCCAATGATTCCTGCCCTCATTTCATGCATGCATATGATTTTGGTTATATCGGTAATGGTATGTTACATTGTTACCCTAATTTATAATGTATATTTAATATGTGATACATGTTTCATTGAACTGACTGTAGTATGGCATCAACGGCAGCCGTTGCAATTTGAAAAATGTTCATTTCGATTATGGCTACGATGGAGAAGGCAAAACGCTGCATTGAAATTTTGCTTTCACCTGAACAAATCGCTTGAACGTGGTTTAAAATGTTTAGAGAGGCGAGACAATCCATTTTAAAGGAAGTTAGACCCGGAGCTTCAGTCACTGCTTTGACGGAAGTAAATATTATTACCACTGCTGTCATATCAAGAGAAAAATAACGTGAAGAGTTAGCGATCAGAAATATTTAAAACTTCATTGGGTGCCTTCAGATTGGTGACAGATAAATTGCGCCTGAGCGCGATGTGTTCTGAGATTGCTCATACCCGAACGACAAAATGTATGCGTGCATGCTTATTGTCTCGCGAACATCAATCAAGGAGTATGTTCCTCATCCTCCCTATAGTCCTTACCTAGCCCCATGTGACCTTTTCTTGTTCGTAGTGTGAAGAAACACCTCAATGGCAAGTAAACAGTTGGCGAACTGATGTTGGAAAACGGCTGCCGCTATCCCATGAATCAAGTAAAATCACTGAAGCTTGTTCCACATTAAACATTAAGCTAAGAATAAAACAAAATAAAATGTATGCAAAATGAATTCTTAGAATAAACATTTCATGATCAACTATTTATTGGAAATCCCTCGTATTGCTGTACATTTTCTCGACTGATGACCCAAATTAACTTAACCTTGCTTACCTTGACGACTTTACTCGGTGGCTAAATCATGGTCGGTATGGAATTTAAACAAAGTGTAAAAACCAAATTGTGTTTTAGTATTGTTTTTATTTACTAATATTAATTTGTTTTATCGGCACATAAATCCTCCTTGACTATGGTGATAACATGTGTTCCGTGAATATTTACATGAAAGTCGTGCGCAATGTCTCGTCAATCATTTACCTCGTAACTATCGAATTCAGCATTGTATAGTTATGATCGACTGAGCAGAAAAATATATTTACGCAGTTTGGATGCTTCACGTCACGCTGTGCTTGGGCTGAAGACTCTCAGGCAGAACAGGCTTTAAGGATGGACGTTGAAAATATCGGCCAACGTCAGATAAAGAAAGATGTAGCACCTTTCTCCCACTAACTCAAATAGGTGCTATCTATTTTCTGCTCAAGACATTTGAAATGAAGACGGAATTTGCTCGCTCACTCCTATTTAATTTCACTCCAGTTCCCCAATCCTCAACGGCAGGTCAGACGAAATGGTAAGGTCCCAAGGGAGACGCGCGCTTGTTTTCCTATACTTGTCTTACTTAGGTCCATTTCCCTCAATTCATCGCCTAAATAATGAATGAAACTCATCTCTCGAACTCACTGATCACTTCATCAAAGTGAGTGCTTCATTTGCGTATGTTCCCATCTCAACCTCAAAATCTTCAAATTTGCGATCTGTAACCATTTCGCGAATAACATGTGTTTTAGGTGACTCTTACCTGTTCGCTAGTTAGGGATTAGATAGATTGGCGCTTCAGCAAATACTATGTAGCATGGGCACGGTATCCAGGTACCACACCATGAATGTTTTTCCACTTCTCTCTTCGTAATACAAGGAAGAAAGGTCCATCATTCATATGAAATAATTACGATATAAGATCTTTCACAAAAATCAATTACTTATTAAAATATGTAACAAACCCTCTTTCCAATTAAATATCAATATTTCTGTTGAAATCAAAGCTGTACTAAGATTCCATACATCAATTGCATTAGCCATAAGTATGTAGGGAGGACCTCAACACAAGTTATGTCACGGGCCAAAAATCGCATACCATAAATAAAGGCAAACACGTATGGAAAGTATGAATAATTCGAAATGAATGATGATGAAACTGAATGCGTCGCCTATATATTATTAAGCACCTAGGATGGGAAACTATTGATGCACGCGGACATAGAAAACGCAATGCAATGTAATGCTATTGCTGAAGTTTTTTACCAGAGTTTTTTCATCATTATAATGTGCGCGTGGTGGGCGGTGGGCTTTACCCTTGGCATGCAGTTCTTGAATGTGACGCCTGTGGTATAGTGCATCACTGTCACATGTGTCCCTTTCTGCGGTGGATGGCCACCATTTAAGTATTGTATCATCCTTTCGGTGTATGCCTGTTGCGAACTCACCCCCTGCCACGCACCCCAGTTGTGGCTTGCAGGGTATTATATAGATAGATATAATGTAATTTCGTCACCGTTAGACTAATGAACATCTCGCATGAGTATCACATAAGTGGGTGAGATCAAAGGGGGCAGTGTTGTCTTCCTGTGTCAGCCCGTTGGGAGGTGGGGAGGGTTAGAGTATCACTTGAACACCCCTTACCCACTAACACGTTAAGGCTCAATGATCAGGAAGTAATTAGAAATGAAGTTTTTCCAGATCATCTTTTGTTACGGAAGTAGTCATTCAGCTGGAATGCCATTCCATACGTTCAATTAATGGAACTCCCCCTCTAAAAAATTAGATTCTCCGAACACCTGACTGACAAAATAATGACCGACTAGCGCTCAGTCTAAACCACCTGTAATCAGTAATTGTGGAAGCACATAGGCAAATGGAACGGCCACTTAGCTCGAGTTTTTTACCTACTCGAATTACATGAAGACTAAATAAATGGGAGTTAAAGAAACCCCTATCTTTGAGATAACCCCCAATAATCTCTGTATGGTCAATTAGGTGGCCTCAGGCGTACTTTGTGGAAGCAATTCATATTGAGGTAGAAGCACTTGGTTTTTCCGAATGAACTTTATTATATACGACTTAGATTTCGAAGATGACTTTGTAAGTCGAAACCTAGGTTGTATATAATAAAGGTCACGTGGAAAAACCAAGTGTTTCTACTTCAACTCTGTATGGTCATTCTTATGGTGCAGTATGAAGATTTTCTACTTTTGCCTCTCCTCATCTTGTTTGCATACGGTTTTCGCGACGATGGAGACTTGAGAGCTTCTAATAAATTCGTCTTTTTTGGTACACCTTCCCCATGCGTGAGAATCGAGGGAGCAAAGGTAGTATTAGCAAGAAAGGAGGAGGACAGGAAAGAAGAGGGAATTGAGAATTTAATTGCGGGAGAACCAGCGCACCATGACCCACAAGTCAGTCGTATGTTCACGCACACGGCTAATAATAGTCAATTTACGTGAAATTGGTAGGAGGACGTTTCAAATTATTTACAAGGATACACAGTAACCAGAAATTAGCGATATCGCTAATGGAAAAAACAAATCATGCTGCGGCTCCCTTTGCAAATTAATTGACAAATTTGACATCGACTTTTCAACGCTCTCATTCCACGAATGTACACAAATCTTGTGAATTCATAGATATTAGTAACCTACTGAAATTCTATTGTTATTTGGAGCCTTTTATGCACGAACAGAGACTAATAAAAGCATAATAAAATACGGAAGGCTGAATTTGAGACCCACCAGTAGCAGTAGTACCAGTTTCATAGAAGTGTTACTAACATTCTTGTCGCCAGGATCTGTAAAAATGTGTTATACAGCGTTACGGATTTACAAGGACTGCCCCGTAAAGAGAGCATAATTATTCACTTAATTTATTTTGCGTAAATTTAACTTTAGGTTATATTTTTAGCTTGGTGTGTAACGTATATATGGTGGGTGCAAGTTTCATTGATTTCACTCCAGTATCACATCAGTGGCAGCCGTTGTAATTTTAAACATGTTCAGTTCACCTACGCCAACCTTTCACTTTCCACAAAGGTGTTAATTCACATTGAGGAACAGGAAAGTCACATGGGGGTGGGTTTGGACTAAAGGGAGGGCGAGGAACGCACTCCACATTGATTTTAGCGAGGTATTCAGCCTGCACGACTACGTGCTGTTGATCGGGTTATGAGCAGTCTCGGAACCCACCGCGCGCGTACACTTCTTATGTGCAATTCTTCCGTTACCAATGCATGGGTGGCACTCAATGAAATTTTTAATATTTCTGATAGTGCCCTTAATGCTATTCGACGTTCTTTTCTTACAATGGCTGCAGCGGTGTTAACGTTTGCTTCCGTAAGTACAGTAACTGGAGCTCCGGGTCCAACTTCCTTGGAAATTGACTGCCCCCCCTCCTTTAAACTTTTTTAACCATCTTCTAGCTGTGCTATTGGGAAGAACAGTCTCTATTTTTCCATATAATATGCGAATTCAAAATTTTTCATCAAATCTTCATGGAACAGGCCTCCATTATATGCATAAAATAATTTCGAATGAATAATCTTTGCGTAGTTTCAGCCAGGTGATTTGGTGGAATCGGAACATAATTATGACTAAAATAATTTGCAGTTTTCCTCCGATTGAGGTATTTATTTGCGACCAGGTTCTCATGCAAGACATCTTTAGATAGTGAAGTAATTCGAAACCCGGTCGTAAATAAATTCCTCAAATAGTGGAGTATTGCAAATTATTTTGGTCATTATGAAGTTATTCCTTTCACTCAATTACAGTGATTTTCACTTAAGTAAACATAAAGTATAATGTATCACCAGATAAGTTTGGAAAAATTAATGCATTAATTTAGCTGTTCTTTCGTAGAGATGACGAAATTTAACTTATCAGCTGATTCAGCGTTTTTTGTGGTAATAAGTCTCCCTCAAAGGAGAGAAGTGGGTGATGAGTGATGTCCTCCTTTAAAAATTGTGGGGAGTCCCGAAATAATATTTTAAACACCAAAATTCAAAATAAAGAGCTGTGCTTGAAAACCAAGTAGAATTAAATTGCAAGTTTGAGGAGACTCACTGTGAAATTTAGTTGAGTGTCAAGATTATTTAAAATATAACAGATCATTTCAATCTCTCTGTTCACCATCATTTCCTAATCTTTATTTCTTTATTAGGTAATTTGAGCTAGCCCGTATTTTTTATTATTAACCGAATCGCCATAATTTTTATTACAAATATAGACTGTAAATTCCACATATTTCGGGAATTTTGTCGAATTTGAATCTTTAAGTTCTTCAAAAGCGATTTTCAAAACCCGCATCGCTGGGAATTTCATCATTCGATTTCATGATTCGACACCACAATCACGCCGCAGTTAAATTACCTGAAATAAAATTTGGTGGATACAAAGTACCCTTTACTAGAAATAAGTGCTCTCATATCCTTGCTACTGAAGTGCATTTCATTGCAATAGAGGTAAAGTTGTCATGAATTTAAGCGGCATTCGTTGAGTAAAAATTAAGGATACAGTCTAGAATATAGGTAATCCTCCCACTCTTGGTATTTGATAGCTAGCGTCTTAATCCTACCTACCAAGAGAAAATTAAGCTATTCCTGTCAGCAAATTATTTTATAAAACTGTATGCTAGTCTGGGTAAGGTACTATCACCTGCCACTAGAAGATCTTTGAAACCCGAAAAACATGAAAGATGAGAACTCTGATTGGTTAAGAGCTCTTACAAAATCGTTTCCTCATCAAGTTCTTAAGGGATACTGTTGACGTCCTCGATTGTGATGTCATCATAAAGAAGCTGGTCGAACCACGCAACAGCCATACTTTAAATCCGGTTTAGGAGAGAGCATGATGTGTTCCTGAAGTATGCATTAGTAAATAAAAACTGTTAAGGTGACACAAATCAGTCATCATTTTAAAATCAAAACGCACAAAGAAAGATTGAATTATGCCTCAGAATTTCTCATGCTAATAATAAATTAAGGGGATGGTAATTAAGCTTGCACCTAAGTTATAAACCGATATTTGACCCAATTGCTAATACCGTTGTCTCTTTTCCGTAAATAATGCTATCTCTACCTGCTCAGTAACCATTCGCTATTTTCCCATCCATTTGGAAAATAGTGAATGGTTTTAATAATAATCTAATTTAATTAGTTAATGGTTTATGACTTTGGGCTGAAATTATTTTAATATAATGAATGACCTAATTAAATATAATTATGTGAAGGTAATTAGATATAAAACAGATTTATACCTAAAGAATAATTGTCCCAATCACATTTAAGGAAATAAAAACTTCTAGTACAAGTACCGAATCTGTCCGGCAACCATTATATAGGTACTATTTCAATAGGCATAAAATGTATTTTATTGTGCTCGCGACTCTCGCTTAAAGTCATAAAATTGATTCACATAAATTTATCCTTTTTTTAAATTCTGCATATTTTCCTTGCTTAAAAATCTCCCGTTGAAGACCTTAAATTTTAATTCAAATCATTTATGTCTATATATAATCTTCATTACTATTTTTTTAATATTTTGAACCATATACCTACGCTTTTTAACTCATATTGAGACAATAATGAACCGATTCATCAAAATGACACCATGCAAATCATAACTGTATTTATAAATATATTTGTAATTTACTGTATGTACATCATGAAAGAAGGCAGGAGAAAATATTTAATCGGAAAGGTGTATTCAGTTTATTTGTGTAAGTCTAACTCAAATGGAGAACGCTTGAATGAAAGTGTTTTGTTCGTGGCTGAAAACCTCTCCCAAGGCCAAAATGACCCTCATTCGAATTTTAACTGCTTATGCTCCAATGGGATTCGTTCGAGTGCGGTGCCTCGCCAGAGAGAATATGACTGCGCCCAAATCACGCCAATAACAACCCTTGTAAATCAATTCATCATATGCCAACTGAGAAGGAAATCACTTACTCTCGGAAGGGGGTAAAGTGGTCAAGATGGAATCTCGGCATGGGATTGTAAACCCTTTTTGCTGCTCAATTATCGCTAAGGGGAAATGGTTCCCTAAAGTGAGCATCCCTAAAGGGTAAAGGACCTCGTTCGGTATGTGGGTTGGACCTCGGATCGATACTTGGCATATACAGGATTTCGCCCAAAGGATTCACCGCAGCCGCTTATCCCCAGCTTCATTTGGCAAAACCGGCGAAATAAATATAGCTTCTCAGGAAATTTCTCTCAGGTTTGCAGTCCCACCGAACTCCAAGGGGTTCCTCTCCTTAAAAAAAACAAACACTCGACGCTGGCAAAGTGCCTGAGGTCTCTAGATTCGTTTGCTCAATCCATTGCAATCGCTTACAACTTTATTATCCACCAGCAGTTATGCAAAAAATAATAAAATGTAGATATAATAAAAGTATTTAATGGCATGACTAGGAAAGCTCTTAACTCTAAATTTATGCTCCTTGTCTATTGATGTTCTAAACTGGAATTTCTTTATTCAAGCCGTTCATAACTCGCTTTATTCATACTTCTTAATTTTTTGTGCTTGTCTCTTCATTGAAATTTCCTTTAATTATTATTTCATTCCTTCCTCATCTTTAAATGAGTAGGTAAAACATTTTTTCTACGGTTCCGCACTTTAGTAACACATGCTAGAGAAACTATATTCCTCCATGATCTCTCTTCAATCGTCAGCGCGGGATTTAAGCATCTCTTATCTACGCTCATTATTCGTATTGTACCACATTGATTTAACTTTAGTGAGATAAGTTCTCCTTATAGGGCAATAATCAAAACATTTTATTAAAGTTTTGGTTAGTTTCTTATTTTATTTTTACTTGCTATCAAGGCGCGAATTCTATGTGGTGAATGGTATATTATAAGAAGATGATTCGAGGCCCTCGAGAAAAGCCCATTTCTTTACATCTGAGTGTTTCAGAAGGCTTTTAACCGAATAGGCTGACAAAACCAGTTTGGTCATATTTTGATTCGCAACGTACCAATGTCGGGAAGAAATATTTTCGGTCTCAAGTGCATCATCTAACTCTGTTTATGATTTTAGTGGGAGTGAAAATTTTAATTGGTGTGTTCGAAGTAATGTTGAGGAACATGATAAAAAATTTAAAGCTTTAAACGCTCAATAAATTAGAACTGATTCCATTTGGCGGTGTTTTAAATTGAAGAATGAAGGGTAAGGTTTTTACACTCAGCTTATGTTTCAGGTTCAAAAATGTGCATTATCCTGTACCTTTTCGACAACTTTGCACCAAAGTGGAAGGAACAATGGCAAAACATGAGGAAGATTTAATAACCCATCCTGGTTTCTTTTTAAATCTTAACCCTATTAGTATTGTTTATACTAATGTAGATTTGTACTAGTTTTCTAACACACTTCGCTCTCCTCTTTTCTAATCACCTCGTCGTATTTTTCTGCGTTCGAAACATCACCACTCTCCTCTCATGAATCGCCTTTGACCACTCTCAAAGGTATTATTCTCTCCATTTAGGATCCTCTGGTCCGAGTATCTTGTAAAATTGTGCAATCACACAGAAAATGGCCCATGTGTGTGCTGACTGGGCAACTGAAGCTCGAAAAATACAAGAGCTTATTTAATGATGACTCTGGATGCCGTTAAGTAGTGATAAATTTAATCCAGAAATGACTTCCTCAGAATTTCTGCTCATATTAGGAATCGAGATAAAATGGAGTTTTAATTATCATCTCAATGCCTCTCAATAACTGCTCCTTCCAATTTTTCTGCCTACATCGAATTTACTACCCCCACAACAACGTACTTTTTCAGTTCACTGAATCGAAGTTTATATGGTGGAATGCGTCTACTGTGTACGAATCAAATTAGTAAACTTCCTATTTTTTAAAAACTTTCATGGTGAGTTTTGACTCGCCCAGTCATCATCCTGTCCGTACACAATGCGGCGTATCATTTTCGTATTTTTTGCAGTTGGGCTCAGTGAAGTGGAGGTGAGTCGTAGGGGAATGGATTCAATCATGCATGGAGTGAGAGATGTTTAGGTAGGTGAAAATGATTTTGAAAGATGGTCTGAAGTTAGGTAGAAGGGAATTATGAGAAAAGCCTGCGAGAGAATTAGGGTGTTGGATGAAGGGGGAAGAATTTTTAAGTCAAAGTTTTTCATTTGTGACGAGGATATGGCGCAGGAAGGATGAGAAGGTGAAGAAGGTGGTTATTGAGTAAAAAGACTTTTTTGCATGCTGGGAAAATTTGCACTCTCCCGCATGGGCAAACAATTAGACGTTTGCTTTTTTTCGTCGAGGACCTTTGGCTGAAAACTAAACGGGAACGACATATAATAGCGGTGTTTTTTTTACTAGCAATGGCGATCTCATCGTAATCCACAAAACTTTGTTCAAGCAACTCCTTTGTTCCTCACTCACAATTCCTTTTACGAGCACTGGATTCATGGAACGGATCAATTTTATCATTAAGCCTGCAAACAATGCTGGACCAAGTTTTCGAAGTGCAAACTAAGACTTCATGCATATCCCTTGGAAACTTACGCCTTCGAGGAGAATCTTATCTTAAAATCAACGCAGCAGTTTCAATGAGGCAAGTATGAATTAACAATACCGGAACTTGCAAAGCCCAATCTGGTTCTCAAAACTAGTTCAATGTGACCCCTCCCGTATCTGCTGTGTCAGAGAGTTATAGATGCAATAAGTACTGTAAAGGATAAAAGGGGAGTTATTATGATTAAGAAATATGATTAAGGAGTACAAGAGGTGCTTGGACAACGGACGGCTGATTGACACCAACATGACACCTCTTGAAGACGGCCCGCCGACCTGGTTTTGCCACGGAGATCCAACATGAAGAGAACATATGTACCTACAGGATGCAGTAAGAGAGATCAGTTTGAAATATTCCACCAATAGCTGTTCAATGACAAACTTCAACCCATTCCCCACTGCTCACTATCCCCCACTTTCCAAATATAGACGCCATGACTTTCACAGCACTTCCTTCATCTGTCCATTTCATTATTTTAAACGTAATTGGTATAGCCATATTATACCAATTATACCAATATATATACTATACCAATAAAAATATGTATATA